>ARYC01000401.1:0-18844 GCA_000711775.1 Oxytricha trifallax | reverse complement strand
TCCTTATAGGAGGTCAACCTCTTAGAAGGATATGGAGAAAGTTTTGAGAACTGGTTTCAAACTTGAGAGATTGATATAATTTTCTACTGTTATAGTTCCATATTTTTAAATTTAAATTGGTACGTACTTAATTAGGAGCTCCTAAAATGCTAGTACTTAATTAGTAGCATTAATTAATGCTAGTACTTAATTAGGAGCACCCTAAATTTTAATCATAAAATCACAAAATACCTCCTAAAGCAGTACGTACCTAATTAGGTGCACGTCCTAAATCCGTACGTACTATAATCAACTTATTATTGAAAGTAAAAATGGTTACTTCCTCACCCATATGTAGAGCTGAATTGTCTCTTAACACTCATAATTCTTTTCTAATACTCTAAGAACTTCCCTATAAACTTGTACGCTTGCAAAGCTTTCATATAAGCTCTCAGTTATAGAGGCAGTTTTATAATTTTAAATTCAAATTTAAATATGAGCGCTAACATTTTAAGAAAAACAACAACACTTCAATCAAACTAAACGAGACTTACCTTTGGCAGCAATAAAAAGTGTGATAGCTGCGAGATGAACTCTCATAAAGAACTACCAGAGCTATCACTTGAGGTCTCTGTTATTAAAATATAAATTAATAATAGAAAATGAATGGCAAACAAGTGTGTGGGAGACAGAGAGGAGGAGAAAGGTATTAATGAAATTCCTATACAAACTGAAGAATTAGAAATATACTTTTGTGAGCTGTGTGAGAGAGATTTTGCTCATAAATCTAGCTGGTACAGGCATATGAAAGTCCATAAGGAAGCTAAGCCTACTGTATACTTAAAGCATGACAAAGTTATGGAAAGTATGATTGCTTTGAGTGCCATAAGCAGTACTCTCACACAAGAGACTTAAAGAAGCATCTTTTAAAAGCCCACAAGAAAGAAATAGAAGTTGAAGATTAAGACACTCAACTGAAGTTGCTCAACAAAGAAAAGCAAGGAAGCCTCTTTAAGTTGCTGAGCTTTAACAGGCAAGCGAATCAGAGTATGTGAGGATAGCACGCAACCTCTTAGCATCAGAGGTCACTAAAATCATGATTAAAATATAATACAAGAAAATTCCAGTACTTGCATAGATTGATTTAGATACTTCTCTCTAAAGCTACCTAATTCTAGAGGACTCCTATGACAAGAAAGTTATGAAGGATCATCAGTATGCTTACAAGGTATATCCTTTCAACTATCTCCTTAGTGATGATAAATATTATATGGAGTTTACTAATGAATATTAAGTACTCACTCAGGCTAAGTTTAAAGAGTGCAAATACTTAATAAAGCAAGATCCTGTTCTCCTAGCCAAAGATCATGTAGCTTTCAGACTACCACTCTTTGAAATGACACTCAGAGATTTCATAACTGATCAAAGAAATCATAGATAGCTTGCATTAATATCAACCTAAGCCTATACAAGGTATCAAAGAGCTTCATAAGTTAGGCTTTGTTCACAGAGATCTCAAGCCTGAGAATATAATGTTGAACTTTTCACCAGTAACAGTAAGAATTATTGATTTCAACAGAGCCTTAAGAGTGGAAGTATCAAGGCTTGGAAGTGTAATGGGAACTACAGGCTATTATCCAGAAAGAGAAGACTGGAGAGATGGAGACTTATAGTGGGATGTGTGGGCTTTAGCAGCAATAATAATAGAGTGCGATATGCCTGGCAATGAATACTACTCTACAAGATGCGAGAAGGATGCTAAACAAAGAATAAGGCAATTTATTGACAAAACAAGAGTATCTCAATCAAAATAAAACAAATGGCAGAGTCAATAATAATTAAACCAAACTCAAGATCAGACATATCAATAGAGTAGATAGAGTTGTGGTTAAGTAAGATAAACTTCAGACCTCTCCACATGATCTTAAAGTGCATTTTGAGTGATTAAATTAAATACATTTACTATAAATTTCACTTTATAACCTATTAATAATCCCAATCCCTAACAAATTCCCTACAAATCAAAGCACTTATAAACCTCATTAAGGGGTTTTGGGGTTTTGATTCATATTAAATTAATGAAAAACTAGAAAATTCAATGATCTTAATTTTATCATGTTTTGTTTTTACTCCTCAATTTTCTCAATTTTTATTTTTAGTTGAGAAATTCAAGAATGGCACACCTTTGAATATAAAATTTAAAATCATTTGGAGATTTTATCTATTAAAATCTTATACTATTAACTTTATGATTAAATGAAAGTTTTTCACAATAAGAAATACACTTAATAAATATTTCATATTTTTTGAATAACCTCCAACACGTGAAAGAACCATCAAAAATCTTCACTCACTACTTCTACAACCCAGCATCCGGTGCCACTGGTTACACTGATCTCTCAGTTTATGAGCCAGCACAAGAATATATTTATATAAAAATTATAATCATATAGAATGACATCATCAATTGATTTTAAATAACCAATGAATACATAAATGACAATACAATTATAATTCCCATTATTTATAATGTTCTAATTATCTATTTATATGATTGAAATAGAGGAATGACGTATTTATCTATTAAGATCTTAATAAGTACTAGAGGAATATGTTATTTTTAGAATTCAATTAAATTAATAATTTATTTTCAATTGAATGCAATCACTCTATAATTAGATTTATAAGTTCGTAAAAATTGATAAAGAATAATCATTACAAGTATCTATTTGTTATGGAATTACAATTCATTAATTTTTTATTATTTAATAATTTTTTAGTGATGTATAATACATATGAGTCAATAATCTCAAAATTAAATTCTTTAAGTATAAGAAGTTTATTCAAATAAAATAAATTTGCAAAAAAAATTATAAATATATAAAAACATCACAAAGTTTCCTGACACAAAAGGTTTTAAAGTATGTAAATAATTTATCTAATTTTAAATAGAATTTCTAGCATTTCTTAAAAATAAGACCTTTATAGAAACTTTCTTACTTTTACTTATATATTTTGGGAATTAAAAGTCTTACTGAAATTTAATTAAATAAGTATTCACTTTAAAGCAACAAGTAATTCATTAATATTAATATGCCTGCCTAGCTTAAACATCAAATGAATCTTAAAATTTAAAAATAAATTTAAAAAATAATTTAACATAGTTATAAATTTTATGATGAATCTCAAAAGTCTATTTATCAAATCATTTCAAATAAGATTAATTTAAATATAAAAATAAATATTTTTTAATTATTGTTACAGTAAAAAACATGCTGTTGTAGTACTTAAAAGTCAGTTAATTCATATTAAGTCTATATTGTCAATTAAAAATAAATAATCTAATTAATTATTTAATATAAGTATAGATATTATAAACTAAAAGAGAGGATCTAAAAGAATTTTTACAATAATTAATATATTTTTAAATATAATAAATAGAATGCTCTTGCTTTTTTAATTTAATGTCATCCTAATAAAATCAGTAACGCCATGATTCTTGGAAAAGAAATTTTCAAACATTTTATAATTAAATCTATATAAAATGAATCATTTATTAAAATATTTGCAAAATAAAAAATTACTAACATTAATTCGATGATAAGATATCTATGGACAACCTATAAACTTTACCTACAAGAAAAATATAGTTTTTAGGGTATTTTGTAAATTAATTATAGAAAAATGCCACATTTAAGTCAATGTTTGGAGTAGTAGCATCAATGATATTTATTATAATTTTATTTGTTATTATTCAGACTAGTCATTCTAATTTTCTTGAGTATTTATAATATCATTTTTGATTAATATAATAGAATTTCTTAGTATAAATTAATAATCAATGCTTATTCTTAAATATTTTTTCTTGATAAAATAGCTAATAAATGTGATTAATAAGAAATCTACGATAACAAACACTCGCTTTGTTAGAAATTTAGCTCTTGATAAAACCATGTACCACTTAGATTAAAAATATTAAAAATAATAAATATTATTGTATTATTTTTATAAGATCAATCTAATTTTGACATAGCGTATAGACTCTTAGTAATTTTATAATTAATTTTTGAAAATATTTTTTTTATATATTTATAGCAATAATTTCTATAATATAAGAAGAAACGAAAGTCTAAAAGATATCGATTATATGAAACTTACTTCTCTGTGAGTTTCTAATAAATAGAATTTGAATGGTAAAACGAAGGCAAAAATATGCTGAAACGGTTAGCGGATACAACTTTACTAATATTATTTTATTAGTAGATTTTTTGAATGATAAAAAAGGGAAAATTATTATGATATTCATTAAATTTAATCTATAAGTATAATATAGATATACTATAATTTATGGATTTAAACTGCATCAAATCTTTTGTCTAAAAAATATATCTAGATAAGTATAATCAAAAACAATTATGTGTTCTTTTCCAATATATAAAATTGCTCTAAAATCAGAAATAATAAAGAATATAATAATTTATTTTTTTTAAATTGTTTATTTATCAAGAGTAAGATATGTTATAAAAATTTTATGCATAAAGAAAACATTTTTAAGGCTTTATTCCGTATTAATTAATAAATAAATATATACTAAATGTGATCAAAGTAGATTTAAGGGAGAAATTTTACAAGCTTCTTAATTAGGAATATATGAGAACTATCAATTTATAAACCCCAAGTTTACGATTAAAGTGTGGTATAAATGTTTGAGGGGGGGGGGAAGTTTCCTTCCCCAAAATTTTATATGCACCCAAGGGGAGAAGTTTCCTGCCCCCTTCGTAAGGTTCCTGCCCCATACATAAAAATATGTAATTTTTATAATTTTCAAATAATCTTTATCATCAATTATAATATAGTTATTTTTAATTTATCTTCAATTATCATTTCTACCTTGATAATGAATTTACATTTTAATGAAAATCACATTAATTATTAATAAAAAACAATTATTTTAGCCTTGTTTATAATATATAATTTGATAAAGAATAATTATGTACCTTGAAAATTATATATTAATAAAAGTTGTTTAGTACATGGTTATAGTAATATAAATTGAAATTTATTTATTTCTAGTATATTTTTGCCGAGCATTAAAAAATTAATGTTGGGGGCATGAAACTGTTTTGAGGCAGGAAACTTCCCCACTCCATGTTTTATACTTATAAAATATTGAACAAAAAATTAATAATTACAATTTTGGAAAAACACTATTTTAAAGTGCATCATCAAGAATCCCTTAATATAAAAATTTTAAATAATAATTAAAATTAAAAATACAAAGACTTAATTATTAAATTTAATGATTATTTGTTTACTTTCTAGACACCATAATTTAAATATACTTATTTTTATCTTTATTAAAGAATTGAATACAATTCATTATTAATTCATTAAAATAAATCTATTGATTAGGTATAGCTTTTTTAATTTTTTATCAAAATCTAAAATATTTTAATTAAACTTTAGTTGGAAAAATGAAATTTTTTCTTATAAATTTAAAATTAATCATCTTATTTAACCCTTGATAAGAGAAAATTTTATTAAATTTTAACTTTTTTGAAAATTAAAAATATGATTAAAAGTAAATATTTGCGATAAATATTTAAGTTCATATTCTATTTCAAAATATTTATAAATTTAAATCTAATTCTATCAATTTATAGATTTTTATATTATTTATATTCATACCATATAGTATCACAAAAAATGAATTGAATATTAAATAAGGACAAACGTAATAATCTGATTTAAGTATAAAATAGTTTTTATTTATTTAGATCAGCTCAGAATTATTAACAAATAAATAAAATAACCTTAATAAATGTCTTAATCACAAAGTATATCATATAAGAAACACTCTCATCCATGCAATAGAAAGTTTAAGTCATTCTTATTTAAATTATGAATCAATTTATAGAGTTAATATAGAGAATATATTATTTTTATTTTTTAATAATTAAATTAAATATATAGAATTCTTGAGATGATAAGACTCATATGGGCATCCCATAAACTTTACATACAAGATATTATTAATATTTATTAAGAAAAACGACACTTTCAAATCTATGCTGGGAGGAGTAGCTACAATGATATTCAGACTGGGTATCTTTGTATTAATTATTTATAAATTTTTTATAATTATAATTCAAAATAATTATTTATATTCCTGATAATTGAGCTAATTAATGTCATAAATAAGAAGTCTACCATTACAAACTCCCGTTATGTTAGAAATTTAGCACTTGATAAAACTGTTTACCATCTAGATTTTTTTTTAAAAAATTTGAAAAATGAATAATTATGAATTATTTTTAAGATTAGTCTAACTTTGACATAGCTTATAGACTCTTAGTAATAATAATGAAATTAATAGTTTTCACAATTTATTATTGTTATTATTATTTCAGCAAGTTAATATTAAAATTTACATTAATATTAGTAAGAAATCAAAGCCTTCAAAACATAGACCATGATATGTATTTCTAAGTGCATCTATTACAGCTCGAATTTGAATGGATAAATAATGGGAGAGACTATGTTGAAACTTCACATCACTTTGACTTTGCTAAATGAATTTTTTAGCAACATTTTTTTTAAAACCTTAATCATTAATAGAATTAACATGAATTAAAATAAATGTGATGAGACTAGATTTGCTGGTGAAATTTAATAAGCCTCTTAACTTGGAATTTTTGACAATTATAACTGCCCTAAAAATCTAAGTTTGCATTTAATGGGTAGTTACAATTCAAATAGTGCTAAAATGGGATATTTTTCTCTTGGAAAGTGCACCCAATAAAATCTTTGTATATTTGTTTAATTTATTTATTATTTTTAATCTTGACTAAAAAGGAATAAAAAAGAAATGTGCAAGTGAATTAATATTTAATAAATAATCTCTAATAAATATACCTGTTTAGTTTACATAATTTTAATGAAAAAGAGATCTACGATGCTTTGGATTAAGTAGAGATACTTGTTACTGTACTTACATCCTATATTGATGTGAATGATGTGTCACCGGATCCAAGGAAAAACATTATCAAGATATTATACTCTACAGTTTCATATATAAATGAATGATAAAAAATAAGAATTAGAAAAACTGATTATATAATTTATTCTCAGCTATTTTTTTCTGAATTAGAAATAGTTAGTATAAGAACTTTTTCCTAACGCTTTAAATTTATCTATTTTAATAAGTTTCCACAACTGAATAGCAAAGCAACGTATATAACTATTACATATACATTTTTTTTAAAAAAAATAGTGATTAAATTGAATCTATTAATTATACAAGATCAGTTAAAATTATGCAATTCTGTAAGACTCATCTTTTTTATATTAAGTAATTTAAATGATAGTTATTTATTAAAAATTAGTATTTAATTCTTAAAAATTACTCAAAATATAATAAAAATAAGACTCAAGTCTGCAAAAAGAGGTCAACCAAAACAATTTGACCTACTATGATGTCAGAAATGATGATAAATATTTAAGAAAATATATTAAAAGCGAAAACAATTTTGATGCATAATTTAAAAAATTTATTGTAGGTATTAATTTTATAATAATTTTGTTTTTGGAATGAATTTTCTACTTGATGACAGTGTATATTTAAATAATTCTTAGAAATTAATTTAAACATCAATAAATATTATTAAAAATGAGATTTTTGTTATAAATCAAATTATATCAATTGAAATTTTTTTATGTATTATAAGATTTTGAAATTGAGATATTTTTATATTTTAGTACTTTAAATACCTTATTAAATTAAATATATAACGTTTAAATAGTTTATAAGAACTTATCTTAATAAAGTATAGTAAAATATAATTAATGTCAATAACTTTTAACTAGATGATTTAAAATTTCCATAGACATATCCATAGTTATAATAATTAAAACTAATTATATATAATAAAACTGTATAAACGATGTCCCGCGAAGTTCACACGATAGCAGATGCTCTTGCAAATACAGGAGGGTTTATGGGCATATTTTTCACAATTATTTCACTACTTGTATCTTCTCTTCAGGAAAACTTATAACAGATTTTAAAGCAATAATAGTATGAATATAATTTATTTTCATTTTTTATAAACTTGTTTTACTAATCTCTCATTAAAAATCTTTATTCTTACGATTAAAGAGAATTCTTAATTTAATGAACTTTTTATAATTTGAGAGTTCAAAGAAGCCAAAGAGATTAGCTTATAAAATAAATAATTAAATATTAATATTTATTTAATGATAAAATACTAAATTTATATTTAAATTTTCAAGTTAATCTATAATTATTTTGAATTTATAAAGTTTATTTTAAATTAGCTTAGAGAAAAAAAATAAAGTTATAAAACTCAATAGAAATGGTTAAGGCATTCAGGAAAACACTCCCAATCAAATTAACAATGAATAAACAGACTAATTCCAATATAAATTTATATACCTTAATAATATGTATCTAGTTTTATTATATATTATTGTTAAAACTTATTTTTATTTAAATGGCAATCTATAAGCTAATCATAAGGAAATATTTTGCAGTGGAAGTATCATATTTGGAAAGCCCTAAAAAGATAAACAAGCTAATAAATCCACTCAAATCCCATATTTGATACTCTCTATTCATAGATTAAAATCAAGAAAGCAACTTATTTATTCATCTATATTTAATTACATATAAGTATTGATAAATTTATAAATTTATTCAGTAAGAGATTTTATGAGAAATTAACTTTTCTGCTTATGCTTTAAGAGAACAAAGTAAGATAGAATAAAAGAGTAGTTATATAGAAAAGCTATAGATAAACTGCAAGAAAACTTTGAAATTAAAAATATTTTCAAACAAATTAACATGACTCAATTCCTTGCAAAAATATTCATTTATAATTCCATATATTGACAAAGATGAAAGATTTGGATTTATAAACAATCAAATTAAAACTGATTAAAATCGGCGTAAATTTATGTATTTGAGCTAATTATCAAAATTATTAGATCGATTAATTGTCCTTATAAAATAATCCTAAAAGTTTAAGTACTTATGATTATAGCCTAATTATAATTAATTTTAGCCAAAATTAATTAATTTGAATTTAATTGTAATAAACTGCAAATCTCAAATATTTATTGATTCAATGGGTTTTATAAGTATCAAAGATCCCTCATCCCATATTTCAAGTAAAATCTTATAAGTTTAAAAGATGAAAATATGTAAAATAGTGTGGAAGAATAACACACTTCATTAAATATTCTGAAAAAGAACAAAAGCTAAGAAAATAAATCAAAATAAATCTTGGGGCATTAGAGTTAAGAGAAATTTTAAAATTGGAACAAGCTCACAAAATTAAATATTGATAATTATAAGTAAATCTCAATATATGATTCTTTTTATAAATTGCAAAGAAAGAAATTGAGACAGTATTTATTGTTAACAGTAAAATAGAAGAACAATGACAAAATTAATGAAAGAATTATCAAGAATATTATATTAGTTTATTAGGTATTCCCCATGTTAGATTGAGTTAATTGAAGTTATCAAGTGAAATTACAAGGAATAATATATCAGGAGAAATAGGATTAGTGAAAATTTTCACTCTTTCTTCATTAATGCGAACCACTATAAGTTCAGTTTAATAAAATACTATATCGGCTCTCTGTTACACACTTAGGTTGGTGAAAGCGAGGTAGTTGATTTGAGTTATTTTGCCTTCACTGCTTACACAACTAATTGCCACAAAAATAACCATGATAAGAACGACTAGTGACATGATAAATTAATATAAAAAATTCATTAGCAACCACATTATATTTAGCAATAATTTTAATTTAAAGAATCTAGACTTAACAATTATTAAACAAAAATCTGAATTGGCTTCTAAACTCAAAGATAACCTATTCACGAATCTAAAACTAAGTAATAGTAGTTTGAGATAAGAGTAGAGTAGCTATATTGATTTAAATTTTTTATTATTTGGGATTCCTTAATATTAACAAAATCATAAATATGAATGATAGTGTTAGCACATTAAAAATACAAAAATCTTTATAAATATATAATGGAATACTATCATAATTTTTCATCAATTTAATATTTTGCTATTTTGCCATAATTAAAATGATCAGAATTAATATTAGTTTTAGTATTTGCATAAGCAAGTTAATAAATCTATAGTACGATCAATTTTGCACTCTCTTCTTTATGAAATCTTAATTAAAATCAGTTATCTTTAAAACATTCAATAAACAATGGTTTTGAGATTTAAATTTAACAACTTGTAAACTATGAGAAAAAATAGTCTCAACAAGAATTAAAGCTTTAGAAACATATAAGATCCAGCAGATTTTCACATCCAAATTCATGACTAAAAATAAGAGATTGAAGAATAAAAGAATGCTTATCTATCAATTGATAAAAAAATTTTATAAAATTATATTATATTTTTATGGAAATTGATCATTCCTCATTAGAATCGAATATTTATGGAATATCAAATAATAATCAATTTAGATCTATAAGAATAAATTATAAAACATGTTTCCTGATAATTTTAAAATTTAATTCCTTCCAATAGATAAAAAACATTACAACTTTCAAAAATAATTTACTTTTTACCAAATTCTTTTATCTATATTAACTTTGCTAGGGGATTTATTAATAATTAACGTTTTTTTTTAATTGAAAAATTATTAATGCTATCTGTTTATTAAATTATATTAGACGAAAGCTTCTCTATTAATCATAAAGCAGTATATTATTATTATTATAATATTACTTCTTTTTATTATTCGAATTATAATATGAACATAAATTATAAATATATCTTACCGTTTATAACTATTTTTTAATATAACATATTATGGATCATATCTTTAGTTAAAAAGTAAGTGATCAAGTTTTTTTTATAAATAATACAAACTTTATTATTATAGAAATTATATTAATTAAATTTAATACATTAGAAATTATTTCATTAAATCTATTGAAGACATATGAAAAAAGCAAATCTGGGTAAGACAAACTGCAATTTATTAATCTTAAGATTAATTGTTTTACGGAAGAAATCAAGACAATATTAATGGAAAATATTTTATTTAGATACATTTAATTTGGTTATAAAACTCAGTTTGAATAAATTAGATAAAAATCTAAATCATAAAACTGCAATATATTCTTGTCATTTCATAAAATAATAAGATTATTATTTTATGTGACAAATTATGAAGAGAAAACTCTCAGGCATTATTTCTTTTTGTATTCCATACTTAACCTTAATTTTATAAATATCTTATTTGAATATATGAAGGTAAACGATCTAAACGCTTTGAAATAAAGCCTCTTCTCTCTTATGTAATAGCATTCATTATTAAAGTGGCTTGTATAGGAAAAATATGTTATTTTTTCTACTTTCTAGTATTTTTATTAAACTCATTCTTTGTAAATTGATAAACACTTACATATTTACATCCTATATATAAACCTGAAAGGTAAACCCATTTGCCACCTATAAATTATATTAGAGTTAACAGTTTGAGATTAATATATTTTGAATACGAGAGGAGCAAAATGTCTTCTATTTTTTTTAACAAAGTGTTTATAAGTGGAAAATTAAATATAATTTATTTATTAATGGGTTGAGAACAAATAAAGCCTATTATCTATCTTATTAAGCTTTAAGGAGAAAATAATTCCCCATTTATGCGAGTTTCTGTTTAATAGTTTACCCAGGCTATAATTAATATTTAATTATGAATATATTATGATAAATTTATTTTATTACTTATCAATAATGGTAGGGCTTTTCAAGTGTAGAACAATTACGGAGTCATATTTAAAACTAGAATTTGTATAACTTATAAGACCAAGATTATTGAAGTATTTTATAAAGCATTTTTTAAAAAAATAATGACTTTTAGATTTTGAACATAAGAAATAGAGTTTTATGAATTCTCCGATTCAATCTATCAAACATTCTTACCCAACATATCAATAATACTCAGATGATGAGATGAACACTATTGATATCAATTATTAATTTTAATTAGAAATTAATATACTTTTATATGGAGTATTTAGAATTATAATTTTGATAAGATCATTAAAGAAGAACAATTTATTAAGTAATCCAACTATAATCCTAAGAATCATTGATAACTTAATAATATCAAATTAACTTCATATTTTTATAAACTACACTAATTTATTATGAAATTTCTTATTTAAGAATAAAATTTATTCGGGTTAACATGAATTATTTCTAATTAAATCAAAATAATATCGAAAAATAAAGTAGTTTTTCATCATTAATGAATGTAAGGTATATATAGTTGGGATCTTATTAGGTTAGTAGAGAAAACGAAGGTTGTAAGTGAATCTAATAAAATACAATAAATATTAGTTTAAATAAATCGAACGAATTTAGGGTATCTCCTCTGGGGAGGCAGATAAAACTTTTCTAGGGATTTTAAATTATTTAAATATCATATATACTTTGAAAATAATTTATCATATCCCTAATATATAATCTCTATGGTCCCTAATTGTTATTGATATAAAAGAAATCAAATAATTATATATAGCTTGCAATGTAAAGGTTCTTTAAAGTTATTGGTAAACTTACACAAAAAATAAAAATAAAACATTGCAATGTTTGTTTGTTTGTTTTTACTTATTACTTATTGTTATTTACCAGTTAATGTACAGGAAAAGTATAATATAGGTTCTTTAGACTTCTTACAACTATTATTAGGGCCCTTAGAAATTATTTATTAGGGATATGATAGGTTATTTTCAAAGTTTTTGTGGGTCTTTAAATAATATAAAAATTTTGAGAAAAATTATATCTTCCCCTCCACCATGACACCGATTATTTGTTTGTCTTTATTGCATCTTTTGAATTTTAGCCTCTTTTGTGGCCCAAGTATGTCATCTAATGATTGCCTTGGATGTGAGAGAGCTCTCATAATATTCATCTCTACAATGTGTCTAATAACATCAAATACTTCTTCTATCATATAAGCTTTTACGCCAAACTAACTGATTAGTTTTCATACTAGTGCCAAAGTAAGATATACTTTTCATTTAAATTATAATTATGCAGATTTTAAATTAATAAATACCCTGTCAAAAATTTATTCACTCTTAACACTTTTTTCACAATTAAATTAATAGATGTGAAATTTATATATTTTGCGTCTTACTTTAAAAATGAATTGAGAATTATCATATTTCTCTAGAATTTCAATCAGTACATTTTTATGTATTTTATATTAAGAATATTTCTTATAAATAGTATTTTTGCTAAAGTTTTTAATTGTTAAAAAAATAAGAATAAGTTTATGCATTATTTTACAGAAGCATTAAAAAATTACGATAATTATGAAAAAATATAAATAATCAAATCATATCTTGGATAATGAACTATATTTTGAAATATATTTATTATAATTAAATCAATACTTAGCTCTTAATTTTTTGATGATACAATATTAAAAAGAAACTAAATATAAGGCATCTATAATATTTTATAACTTATATACATATTTAATAAAAATCATAAAATACTGATATTTAAAAGAATATATCTTATATTAATTTAAAATCCAATTATAATTATTAAATTAATAATTTTAATTTCTAAGCAATTAAAGCATATTCTAATATATAATTCCATATTTTTAAATTATTAAGACTTGTTATTTAATATTTTATAGAAGAAAGAAATAAATTTAAATGACTACAGAAATTAGCAAGTGAATTTTATATTTGAGAATAGTGAATAATTTAAATATTATATTATGTCTTCAATACTTAATATTCTTTAAAATAAACAATACTTGAATCTAATATAATACCTTAAAATGTATACTTAATAGAAAAGAAAAACATGCCAAAAGTAAAGTCAATAATTCTACAATTATTAATTATATATAGAATAAGCAATTCTAGAATATTAAAAATTCGAATTTGCATTGAAAAAATTATTTTATTCTTGAGGAAAATGGATGTTTTTGGACATCCAATAACGTTTACTTATAAGCATAATGACTCTTTCAGGTCATCTATTCAAGTAAATATATTTTATTAGTATGTAATTAATTATTTCAATTATTTTAAAGTTTACAATGATTCTGTAACTTATATTAATATTAAATTATGAACTTTATAAGAGTTGTATACTACAAAGAATACATAATATATTTTCGATTTGATATCTTTGTTTAAGTATTTTTAAGATACCATAATTTAATTTATAAATTTTAGATTAATTCTTATAATAAATTATTATTAAATTAGAAAGTTAATTGCTAGATGGTACCAACCACTTAGGACTTTCTAATAGAGCTTTCTACTATACTAAGGCCTACCGAGGGCAGGTAGGGGTTGCTGGGCGCAACGCATGAGGGGCCAGTCTGCGGGGTTCAATCTGTCAGCATACACTCTTCGAGTGAGCTGGATCCTAAGATTTCCCTGCATTAGATGAGTTACCTGGCTTGAGTTCAGTTTCCTAGGTAATAGGGAGCAGGATGAAGGTACGCTCTGCCTTCGAAAGTGAGAAGACGAAAACCATTGAAGCCAACGATAAGGATTTTTCTCCCACACCGGGTTAGGGTGCTGAAGCTACCACAGCGAAAGGATAGGGATTACGTTTCCTAGCAGCGGTGGGACCGGTAAGCGTTTTTCTCCATCTTCTGTCACTCTAGTTGAATTCTACGAGCTCTGTCCCCGGGTTATAACTGGTTGACATCATGATTTAGGAAGGAGACTAGGTGATAGCGAGATTGGTTTTTTCGGAGTTTTCTACTTCATGACTGCCACGTCACGGAATTGCCACGTCAACTCACTCAGATACGTCTACGTCACGACTAAGATTGATGGTTTGATTTTAGTATTAAACAGTGATATGTTAAAATTTATTTGATTTTAAAATCATTAGTCATCATCAATAAATGAAATAACTTTTTGTCTCAATTTTAAGCACAAGTTCCAATACATTTTGTTAATTTTTTATGATTGGGGGAGTATTTACCATGTTCTTCAGAATAGGAATATTCGTTTACTTTCTAATTGAGATTGAATTCATTTTTTAATATTTGAATTGATTGTATTAATTTATTAGATCATTGGCGTATTTCAAAAGAAAAGTAGCATATAAAATTCAACATATATAAGGAATCTCTCTGTTGATAAAACTTTATCAAATTTAGATCCTTCAAATTTTGATTTTGCTATTAGCTTATAAACACAGAATATAGCTTAAAAAAATAAAAAAATAAAATTAAAAAATTTATATTTAAAATATAAAAAAGGGCTACACTCAATTCGCAAATTAATTAATTATTATTACTAAATAAAACCCTTAAATTTTTATTTAATAAACCATCTTTTTGTTATAATTGACTATATCTAAAAAAATAGAGAATAAATTATTGCTTAATTTGTTAAATCCAAATCATTTTTCTATTTCCAAGTTATCTAAAGCATAAAAATAATTTAATTTTAAAGAATTAATAACTATATTACAGCTTCTATGTAAACTTCTAAGCTATAATTATTTGTTGTGTAAATTATATAATTTTTTCTTGATTATAATTTTGGATTAAATAAGACTTATATATCTATCAATATTTTACGCAATCTTTTTTATTTATGAATAAATTTTAAATAATACTCATTATAATATTTAAACATAAATAAAAATTCAAGATTTAGAATGATACTGTTAGAAACAATCTAGATAAATATGTTACGGTTTATATTTAAAAGGCAACATTTGAATGGATTAACATATATTATAGCTAATACACAATTTAAATTAGTGAATTTAAATATATATAAAAAAGCAATAGGAATAGTTTATCAATAAAAATATTAAAAAAGAATAGGTCTTCAATATAGCTGTATTTTTAATTAAAACTTTGTACGATTCCAAGAATAAAATGCTAAATTAATCTGTAAAAGTGTTTAATCAAATAAATTAGGGTCTCGATGCTTTTTTTTTTAAATGCTTTGTTTCGACCAAAATACTTTGCAATATAATCTAAAATATTTAATTGTCCATAATATTGCATAAATCTTTGGTAAATTATTATTTTTAAAAATTAATTTTTAAACTCTTATTTTAATCATTATTATGATGATTTAAAGAGAGATTTTTTGAATATTTAAAATGGATTAATGCCACATCTTCTGAAGAAAGATACGTTAATTTTAATCTCTCAATATGTGAAGAAAATTTATTTAATAATTTAGAGTACAAATATTTTGTTTGTTAATAATTCTAATCATAAATTTATTAACTTTTAAAATTTAACTATAAATGGTAATAATATAATTCATTATAATTAACTTTACCATTATTATTCAAACTTGTTATAATTTCTTATTTTATATTGCGAAAAACCAATAAATAGAAAAGCGTTGTAAAATTAATTCAAGGAAAAAGTATTTATTTAGTGATACAAAAATAATGACTAATAATTTTTGATTAATACTTTTGGAGTGTTATGAGAATTTAAAGAAATATATCATAAATTCTATAGAAATTTATGAATAAAAATTGGGATATTATTGATACATTTTAAGGCATTAGATTTTGTCTCACTTTTCAATGTATTACTAATAAATTAAATCTAAATTATTTTTTTTAAAAAACTTAATTTTTCAATTTTGGACAGGAATCTTTGATCAAATTTCATTTAATTATGTGATTGATCTAGATTTGCTGGGCAGGAGGAAGAAGCATACAATTTAGGAATCTATGATGTTTTTTTTATGATGCTGATAATAACTTCAATATACCTCTACAAGGCAGCTTTGCCGCATAGTCATCATCATATTTTCAGGTTTATGTATGGAAATGTACTTCGACCCCTTTTCATTAATAAAATTCCCATATCTTTTCTTAATTATTATAAATCAATGATTTTTAAAATTCTGTATCTAAATATATTTAATAATAATTCAATTATTTTTTTTAGATTCTTGAAACTTATATTAAATTTCAACATTATTTGTCTTAAAAATATAATAAAATTTAAATTTAAATTAAAAATCATTGCTATTTTAAATTAACCTTCCAAATAAAAATAATTATTTAGAAATTTATATATAATAAAATATTATTTTATGAAATAATACAAGATAAGACGAAATTTGCAATATTTATTTTAATGGAATGTAATAAGTGTATATGACTTTATTTTAATAAATTTTAATTTTTAATTTGGTGACATTTACACCTTTCCGAATAAATTGTAATTACACCTTATATTTAAAACATTTCTAAAAAGTTAGTTTATATTTAAATAATAATTTGAAACTTGGCAACATTAGAATTTGCATGTAGTAAATTTAATGAATTAAATATTGATATCATTTATAGCTTAACTTAAATGAATTAGAATTCATTTATTAATGCTTTTATTTTAACAAATTATTTTTTAGCGAGCTTTTAAATAAATATTTTGCTAAATAATTTTAATAAACCTAAAATATAATAATTGTGCTATAATTTACTTTGAAAATAAAGGGTTTGAAGTTTTAAATGCGCTAGTAATTTATAATTATTAAATTAATTTTAACTTATTTTTATTGAATTTTCTTGCTTAAAAATGTGGAACCGACTTGTATACGTTACCGTAAAATTTCTAAAGATCCTAAAATTTTATTTTTTCCATTATTTATAAATGAATAAAAATATTCTTATAAGCCTTTTTTAAACGATATAAGTTGAGAAAGCACATATTTTATGAATCAGAAATTACTTAATATATTATCAGATAGTATGTTTAAAATATTTGTAATGGTGAAATTTTTTGATTGTTCTATTTTTTTAATTTATAAAAAATTTGTTGTTATCATTTTAGTCAAGTAATTACCTATTCAAATTATGGAGATTGGCAAATTAAGATATTAATTGAAAATTGTATTTGGGTAGGAACGGTTTGTACTAAATGATTTTCAAAATAAATTTATTATTGAATGAAGATATTAATAGTGCTATTGATAGTATTGCTGAATATTTTCTTAATAAGTTATTTATAATTATAATTCAAATATTTTTTATTGAAATGAAAAATGACTGTTCTTAAATTAATTCTTTGATCATCTATGATTTCTATTTTATAATTTTGTATTTTTGTTTACTAATATTGAGATAACATTTGCTTCTTTAAGTTAGTATGTAGATGTTGACGAAATATAGATCTCCCCAGTTAAAAAGACATTAAAAACATTTTACTCAACCCCTCTTCCAGCATTTCATTATAATAATAGTAATAATAATATTCTATATATTTTCATTAAGGATATGTGTATAAATTGAAATGCCCCTCCTACACTTCTATTATTTTCTTTCCCTATAATACGAGGATCAAAATCTTAATTATCTATTCTTATAAAATACATAGATTGCCTGATCCCAATCTTTACAAGATTACAGAATGAATTTCCAACATTTGCTTTTTTAAATTATTGGAGTAATTATTTTATTTTTTGTATCTTATTTTTATCATTTCGCAGAATATAGTTTGCTTTTTTTTTAATTGAATTAGAAAAATATCACTGTTTATAAATTTAAAATGAGAGATAAAACTTATTATACATATAAAAATCCGACAATTTTATTTTGTTCAAATAGATTAAATAAAATACTTAAGCATTGTATTATGATTTATTTAAAAACTCAATTATGAGAGGAATGGGATAAAATATAAATATTAAAGTCGACAGAGAGGGTATGGGATATTAATCTCACAGCAGATATGTGTATAAGTTAAGTTAAAATCAAGCACTTCTTTCTGACTCAATGTTTTTAATTTTAATTTTATATAATAATATAAAATGATGATTTGG
>ARYC01000400.1:0-26569 GCA_000711775.1 Oxytricha trifallax | reverse complement strand
TTTCATTCCACTCTATCAGAGGTAGTCTTGAATAATGTACAGCTACCTCTATCAATAAAATCAAGATAGGATAGTTACTAATACAAATTGAGTCATAGGAACATCAAAATTATAGAGTGTTAAGCTAGTCGATTTCAAGCTTGTAAAAACCTTAGTTTGTAAAGTTAACTTAGTCTTCGACTAGTCTTAGTCGAACCAAGATTTCGAGAGATTTTCTACCTATCCAGCAACTGCTGCTACTAATATTAATAAAAGTATGATTCTAAATTTTGCAGTGTAAGGATCCTTTGGTTGCTTGAAAATTCAGCAAAAATGTTTGATCGAAGAATCAAGAACAACTAAGACGGATCTGGTGTTTTTGGAAAAATTGTTGTCCATTTATGATTCTGATCGACTAGTTTTTTACTAACCTCTAAAAATCTAAAACCTCTCAAGTCGAGGTCTAAATTTCCAGAAATTTGCAGAGGACTACTGGATTTGATGTTGCTCTAGGTGGACACTCTCTAGCTTGAAAGTTGAGTGATGTTTGTTACAGTCTGAGTAAGGGGATTCAAGAGTTATTTTAGAATCTTTAAAAGACTAGATTCAACGACTAGAGGACTAAGATCAGAATAATTTTCGACTAGCTAGTAATTTATTAAAATAGTCCGACTACTAAACTAGTCATGGAATCACTCGGGTAGTCGAATCGATTAGTAAGAAGCGAGGAGCTTATGGGTAGATTCAGATCGAAGTAAGACCTCTACAAGTACCTAGCCGCCACTCACTGTAAGATTCAAATGCTGTTCCTTACTTTTTATAGTGAACATCTTTCTGCCACCACTGTTTTCGACTAAGGCTGCCTTCCTGAAAACATTACTAAATAATTCCAAGAAGTCTCTCAGGTAAAACCAGGTTAATAGAATGGTCGTGCCTCACTACCAGAGCTATCAGTCCAGAATCTCTACCAGGATGTTATGGGTGATGAAGTCGTATCGCAGTACCTTCCAGAACTTGAGTTGAACTCAGGTAAACTACCTGATAGAGAATTTTTCTTTGGTGTTCTAGGAACAGTCAAAGCAGACTACCTAAGGTATATCATCGACCATGCTAATACTGTGAGGTATAATAAGGGGTAAGACTAGAACTAGACTGATAAAATCGAGATCTCTTACGACTGGTTGGATGAGCTCATGAAGCATCCTTTCGTTTCAAGTAAGATTTCTATGACTAACTTTGTAGAGAAACCTGGCAAGGCTATCTATCTAATGAAGCAGAATGCAAGAACAGTCAGAGAGAAGATAGATCATAAATAGTATGAGTTAGGTAAACGACTAAGCAATCGCATAATACCTCACGACTAAGACTAGAATCGCTTCTCGAACGTGACTAAGAGAAAGAGGATGCCAGACGGCAGCATGCTCATGGTGGAACAATAACAGAGAACACCTAACAAGAGCATGATGATAACTGGAATGTGATTTAAATTAAACTAATCATAACTTAATACTCATAATCTGTGTCTCGCCATATTTGGCTTAATTTCTAATGTAGTCTTAGTCGACCGACTAGATCGACTTCTCTATAAGTAATTTGATGTCTAGTCGTAGTCCCTTCAGTAGTATACTTAGCATCTCTTTCTTGTAGCTCTGCTTGATTGTAGAGAAGGTGCTCTCGATTCCATTATACTCAGGGGAGTAAGGGATACTGTATATGGGGATGATATCCAGTCGCTCATACCCCTTCTTTACAAGGATTGACTTGTGTACCTGCAGGTTATCCATGAATATGACTAGTCGACGATCCTTATACTTCTCTTTCAACTGCTGCATGAATTAGAATGAACTAGTCCTACTTAATTGATCCCTTATTAATAATGTAGTCTTCGAATCCCTTGTCAGTTGATATAGCGCCAAGAAGCGCAAACACTCCGAAGTCATGTCTCTTGTCTGGGAATCTTATATTCTCTCCATAAGGTGCCCAGGTTCTATTGAGGCGAGTTGAGGAAGTGAATACAGTCTCATCAATGAATATGATCTTCGATCCCAGTTACAGCTCTCTCATATACTTAGTCTTCATTTCGATTTTAAGACTAGCTAGTCTTTGTGGATCGACTAGCTCCACCTCCTTCCTTTGTCGTATGCTCTTGAATCTTACTTAAGCGCGCTTGTATAGTCTCCTCAAGTGAGTGACACTGATTCGCACTTCTGGGAACTACCTGTGGAACATTATACACCTCTCCCTCAAACTCATTCCTGCTTGAGTGTGCAGTGTTTCACTGCTGGTGAGGAAGTTAATATGACTAAGGTTGAATTTAATCTCACGACTAGTCTTAGTCGATAACCCATTCCTGAAAAATTACTTCGACTACCTGTTCAGCTTGACAAAATTTGTGTATGAGACATTAAAGAACTTTGCTATTGCACTCAGATTCACCAGTGTGTCGTAGATTAGATGTTGGATTTCAGTTGCCATAACGTATGAGTAGGAAGGTTTCAAAGTCGATCTGTGGTTTGAGTTTGACTACTCTCAACTAAATGACTAGAGTTAACACTAATAATAATAGAGTGATTTGAATTTGAAACTAGTCATATGATAAGTCTGTTGATATTTGATTCAACTTTAATCATTGCAACTATACTTACCTGCAATGAGTGAAAGCTGTTCCAAGTCACCATAAACCACCAATGGTGGAGGGTGTTGATGGTTTGAAGATTCATTATTAGTATTAGTGCTATGTACATTGATAGTCGACCTTTCGACTACCTACGACTAAGTCATGATCAATATACTTATAAGACTACCTAGTCATACTAGTCTGCACTTATTCGCCTCCTTAAATCTTAAGTTTAAGACAAATGATTATAACTTTGGTTTATTAGATTGATTAATAGTTAAGTTAAATTTAAAAGTTAATAGTAGTAATCAAGACTTAATCACAAACCACCTAAATGAACTATGGTGAAGGGTAGTTGTATACTCTGACTTTCATGTTCAGACTAGTCACGACTACTCTCAATCAACATAGTCTTCGACTATAGTCCTTATTAATAGTCGCTTAGTCGCATTTTCGCATTAATAATCGTGTGTCAATTCACTATAAACTCATAGACTAAGCATGAATTGGGGTTTTGGGGTTTTGGGGTATTGTTCATTTAGGGGGTTTGTGATTAAGTCTTGATTACTACTATTAACTTTTAAATTTAACTTAACTATTAATCAATCTAATCAACTACAGTTATAATCATTTGTCTTAAACTTAAGATTCATGAACGAGGAACTGTTCGACTAGGCATTATCCCGCTGGACAAATTCAGATAAGGAGCTGTCAGCTGACTGTGGATTTTGAAGCAACACTTTTACAGGCACCCACGTGATTTGAAGGAGACTGGTAGTGTCACTAATCCAGAGTTTCATACTAGCTCCATAAACTCTTAATCAGATATACAAATCAAAGATATCTTACCAGAGTCAAACAACGAGGGTGACAAGAGCGCGATTTCAGCACCAGCGACTACTGTGTATTGATGAGCTACCTGCTCCAATGTTTTTAATAATAAGAGCAATCTCAATCGTCATGTCAAAGAGGTTTACAATAAATTCAAGAAGACGATTAAGGATTGTAGAAGCAGGAACAAAAGTCGCTAGGATTTCACTCCACGATATCTAAAGGAAAAGAGATTTAATATAATAATAATAAGAAGATTAGTCGATGGCTAAAAAGAGTGATGATTAAGAGGAGTAACTCGTAACCTCTAAAGAAGAGGTAGAGAGTGAATGCTAAAACAAGCTCGAAGACTAACCCAAAAGTAGATATTGAGATCCCTGACACTGAGAATGAAGTGGATGACTCAATTGCAAGGATAAATAAGTACAGAGTCGATGATCCTTTTATCATTCCTTGCTTCAAATATCTCTACGACTTAGCGATTAAGCCTAGTCCTCTCTAAAAAATGACAAGTGCTCCTTATGAGACTATGCTTCATGACGGAAGATTCTACAAGCTGTTCGCACTGAGAAGTTTTCTTGAAGAAGAGCTTGAATCAGAGTAGCTGCAAAGGGAGTATGACATAACTAAGACTGCCTTCTAACTCTAACTTCATGGAATGACTTAGTTGGAGATAGTCTTGAAAGGTAGCGATAACATCACACTCCAGTACCTGATCTCTCAATTTAGTTACGACTACTACATGATGACTAATCGCACTGCTCATTCGGATCGACAAATCATGAAGCAAATAATTTATGGTTTAAGAGAACTACATACAATCGGATTCATACACCACCGACTAAGCTTCAATAACATAGTCCACAACGACTACCATATCAAGGCAAGACTAAGGAACTTTGAGAATGCAAGAGTACTCGCATCTAAAAAGTAGATTGAGTATGATGGGTCATTAATTTTTTATCCGACTACAGGAGTCTTCTTTGGTGATCGACTAGTCGATGTCTACGCCTTAGTCTCAATGATTGTATACCTGTTCATGACTAAAGACTACGACTCTGTCTGGACTACCTAGTCGTAGCTAGTCGAAAATGCAGCAGCATACTCTAAGAAGACTACAGCTAACTCAGTCATCAAAGATCTTATCAAGCAATTCTATCTCTAACCTTAGACCAGATACTGGTACAGTTTAGCAGAGGTCGAGGAGAAGTTTGATAAGCTTAACTGGCAACCAGAACACAGAGTACTTTATGTTCCCCCCAAAGTCAAGAGACTTATTTGATTCAAACCTAAGATTCATTCAACCGCTGTTTTTTTAGTCTTTAAGTTAATCTTGGTCTCCGACTACCTAGTCGTTTATTATTAATATCGCACTAAGTTAAAATCCCTCCTTACACTCTAATTTTCAATGCACTCTCCTATGCTTTATACTCTTATCATTTACTCTTATTTTCAACTAATACTATCACTCCTGCTGGTATGTAGGTGAGTGTTAATGAAGTGATGTTTGTTACAAGATTCAAAGAATCTTACACCTTGGGTAGTCTCAAAATCTACGACTAGTCAGTCGAAAAATTTATACTTGAGAAAACTAGGTAGTCGAAAAACCTACGACTAGTCTTGATAGTTTATCTAGTCGATTCTTGGATTCATACTTCTCTACTACTCAAAATCAACCTATACTTTCATTCCACTCTTTCAGAGGTAGTCTAGAGCAATGTACAGCTACCTCTATTAATAAAATCAAGATAGGATAGTTACTAATACAAATTGAGTCATTAGAACATCAAAATTATAGAGTGTTAAGCTAGTCGATTTCAAGCTTGTAAAAAGCTAAGTTTGTATAGTTAACTTAGTCTACGATTAGTCTTAGTCGAACCAAGATTTCGAGAGATTTTCTACCTATCCAGCTACTGTTGCTACTAATAATAATGAAAGTATGATTCTAAATTTTGCAGTGTAAGAATCCTCTGGTTACTTGAAAATCCAGCTTAAATTGTTGATCGAAGAATCAAGAACGACTAAGACGGATCTGGTGTTTTTGGAAAATTTGTTTTCCATTTATGATTCTGATGGACTAGTTTTTTACTAACCTCAAAAAATCTAAAACCTCTCAAGTCTAGGTTTAAATCTCCAGGAATTTGCAGAGGATCACTGGATTTGATGTTGCTCTTGGTGGACACTTTTTAGCTTGAAAGTTGAGTGATGTTTGTTACAGTCTGAGTAAGGGGATTCAAGAGTTATTTTAGAATCTTTAAAAGACTAGAGAAGTGGTTCAACGACTAGAGGACTAAGATCAGAATAATTTTCGACTAGCTAGTCATTTATTAATATAGTCCGATTACTAAACTAGTCATGTAATCATTCGGGTAGTCGAATCGATTAGTAAGAAGCGAGGAGCTTATGGGTAGATTCAGATCGAAGTAAGACCTCTACAAGTACCTAACCACTCACTGTAAGATTCAAGTGCTGTTCCTTACTTTGTATAGTGAACATCTTTCTGCCACCACTGGCTTCGACTAAGGTGGCCTTCCTGAAAACATTACTAAATAATACCAAGAAGTCTCTTAGGTAAAACCAGGTTAATAGAATGGTCGTGCCTCATTACCAAGAGCTCTCAGTCAAGAATCTCTACCATGATGTTATGGGTGATGAAGTCGTATTGCAGTACCTTCCAGAACTTGAGATGAACTCAGGTAAACTACCAGATAGAGACTTTTTCTTTGGTGTTCTGGGAACAGTCAAATCAGACTACCTAAGGCAAATCATCGACCATGCTAATACTGTGAGGTATAATAAGGGGTAAGACTAGATCGAGACTGATAAGATCGAGATCTCTGACGACTGGTTGGGTGAGCTCATGAAGCATCCTTTCGTTTCAAGTAAGATTTCTATGACTAACTTATGTAGAGAAACCTGGCAAGGCTATCTATCTAATGAAGCAGAATGCAAGAACAGTCAGAGAGAAGATAGATCATATATAGTATGAGTTAGGTAAACGACTAAGCAATCGCATCATACCTCACGACTAAGACTAGAATCGCTTCTCGAACGTGATTAAGAGAAAGAGGATGCCAGACGGCAGCATGCTCGTGATGGAACCATAACAGAGAACACCTAACAAGAGCATGATGATAACTGGAATGTGATTTAAATTAAACTAATCATAACTTAATACTCATAATCTGTGTCTCGCCATATTTGGCTTAATTTCTAATGTAGTCTTAGTCGACCGACTAGATCGACTTCTCTATAAGTAATTTTATGTCTAGTCGTAGTCCCTTCAGTAGTATACTTAGCATCTCTTTCTTGTAGCTCTGCTTGATTGTAAAGAAGGTGCTCTCGATTCCATTATACTCAGGGGAGTAAGGGATACTGTATATGGGGATGATATCCGGTCGCTCATACTCCTTCTTTACAAGGATTGACTTGTGTACCTGCAGGTTATCCATGAATATGGCTAGTCGAGGATCCTTATATTTCTCTTTCAACTGCTGCATGAATAGAATGAACTAGTCTTACTTAATTGATCCCTTATTAATAATGTAGTCTTCGAGTCCCTTGTCAGTTGATATAGCGCCAAGAAGCGCAAACACTCCGAAGTCATGTCTCTTGTCTGGGAATCTTATATTCTCTCCATAAGGTGCCCAGGTTCTATTGAGGCGAGTTGAGGAAGTGAATACAGTCTCATCAATGAATATGATCTTCGATCCCAGTTGCAGCTCTCTCATATACTTAGTCTTCATTTCGATTTTAAGACTAGCTAGTCTTTGTGGATCGACTAGCTCCACCTCCTTCCTTAGTCGTATGCTCTTGAATCTTACTTAAGCGCGCTTGTATAGTCTCCTCAAGTGAGTGACACTGATTCGCACTTCTGGGAACTACCTGTGGAACATTATACACCTCTCTCTCAAACTCATTCCTGCTTGAGTGTGCAGTGTTTCACTGCTGGTGAGGAAGTTAATATGACTAAGGTTGATTTAATCTCACGACTAGTCTTAGTCGATAACCCATTCCTGAAAAATTACTTCGACTACCTGTGCAGCTTGACAACATTTGTGTATGAGACCCCAAAGAACTTTGCTATTGCACTCAGATTCACCAGTGGTCGTAGATCAGATGTTGGATTTCCGTTGCCATAACGTATGAGTAGGAAGGTTTCAAAGTCGATCTGTGGTTTGAGTTTGACTACTCTCATCTAAATGACTAGAGTTAACACTAATAATAATAGAGTGATTTGAATTTGAAACTAGTCATATGATAAGTCTGTTGATATTTGATTCAACTTTAATCATTGCAACTATACTTACCTGCAATGAGTGAAAGCTGTTCCAAGTCACCATAAACCACCAATGGTGGAGGGTGTTGATGGTTTGAAGATTCATTATTAGTATTAGTGCTATGTACATTGATAGTCGACCTTTCGACTACCTACGACTAAGTCATGATCAATATACTTACAAGACTACCTAGTCATACTAGTCTGCACTTAGTCGCCTCCTTCAATCTTAAGTTTAAGACAAATGATTATAACTGTGGTTGATTAGATTGATTAATAGTTAAGTTAAATTTAAAAGTTAATAGTAGTAATCAAGACTTAATCACAAACCACCTAAATGAACAATGGTGAAGGGTAGTTGTATACTCTGACTTTCATGTTCAGACTAGTCACGACTACTCTCAATCAACCTAGTCTTCGACTATAGTCCTTATTAATAGTCGCTTAGTCGCATTTTCGCATTAATAAACGTTTGTGTCAATTCACTATCAACTCATAGACTAAGCATGAATTGGGGTTTTGGGGTTTTGGGGTAATGATAAGACTCTTAAATACTGGGCTCATTTCTCCCTAGCCTAGAGAACTGGGATGTTTCATCTCCAATTTCCTGAGGTTCACATTTCTGCTTAATCGATAGCTAACATATATAAAAAGAACGGAATATCTTACAAGACAGTCAATCGCATTAAGAGAGTGATTTACTTCATGTTTTTTTATCAAGATAAAATAAATTATAAATTTTATTAAATTCAGAGAGCTTAAGAACACAATATTGAGTTTATACGAAGCTGTGTTTACAGTAAATACCATTATTTCTAGGTCTTGGTACAAGAGGTACAGCAACATGAAAGTTTATGATTTAGAAGTAAAGATTTAAACTCATGCTATCCTTGGTGGAATAAGTGAAGATAGAGGCCTCGAAACCTATGTTATTCACCATCGTTCTATTTAGACTGAATAATATTTTTAGTTCTTGCAAAAACTCAGAGACAAATACGCTGACTAAGAAAATATTCTGTTCGTTGATAAATTGTCAGTTTATAAAACTAAGGACTCAAGGAGAGAGTATGACAGGCTTAACATAACACCTGTATTAATGTACCTTATAGCCCATAGTTCGATGGAATATAATTATGTTGTGAGTTATTCAAAAACCATTACAAAAACTTACTCTATCACTTCATGACTTAAAGAGAGATATAGTAGAATTCAGCAAGAGTGCTGCTAAACGAATTAGAGATGATAAAGATAAAGTATACCAAAGAGAAGGAAGATTATTTGTATATAAATAAGTCTTAGATTTAAACGAATGAGTAAGTTCACATATTAAATTAACCCGTAAAGAGATTTAGCCTTTCTTTCTTTTCTTCCTCTTGAGGCTTGATTGGTCTATTTTTCTTATATTAGTGAATGTTTCTGTCTATGTTCATATCATCTGGCATTTAGAAATCTTTGAAGAGGGTTTTAATCTATTTGTGCTTTACTTAAGACTTTCTTTCTCTGTTTAATTTGCTGTGCTCTTTCATCAGGTATATAACCGGACCAGATTTTTCTATTAGGTTAGAAGAATAAACTTTCTAGAAATGAATGGATGCTAATGCAGTTCCTACAACCAGGTGTCACTAATTAATTACCTGCTTCAATTTTACTTCAGTAGAGATGTTATAACTTTTATTGTGAGCTTCTTAAATAACTTCATTTAAATACTCAGGTTTCAGAGTTCGAAGAACACCAAAGATGAAGTTTCTCTCTTGCAACTTACTCGAGAATTGCAGCTTTGATGAAAGATAGAGAGCAACATCTGGATCACTCATAGAATCATCATTTCTGAATTTCCCTTTTAAATTTTCGGATTGAATTCTTTTATTACAATATATTATTAAATTAGAATTTAATTAGTTGGAACGAGTGACGAAAAGTTCTAACCTCGGTTAGATATTTCGGCACTCAAGGTTCGCTGATTCTAGGTCCGAATATTCGTTCAACGACTCCATAACTAGCTTCAAAGACTCTCGAGGTCTTCCTGGAGTGAACGTGGTTCTAATTTGATTATTGGTTGGCAACTTCCAGATCAGTATCAGATTCTGATGTTCACATCAGAATCTGGTCCGTTTCTGTTCACAAGACAGATTCCGACACTGTCGAAAAAGAAGATGCAAGGTGAATGACATGATTGGTTGAATGGCTATGCTATAGCTTTTGGTCTTTGAATGTTGATATGCAACAGGCTCTATACTGTTGGCTTACTAATGAAATTAGTTTGGTGGGGTCTTCCCCTTTTAATGATTATTCTCAGGGGGTCTTTGAACCCTCGATGCGAGTTAATTATTATTATTATTATTTATTATTCTTTTATTACATCATTCATAGACTTCATTTTGTTTCATCTTTCTAGATATGTAAATGAAATTAGAATTATGGATATCCATTCTAAGTTCATTTAAATCTTATTACTAAAAAGGGAGGATTTAATGGAGATCTGCTTTGAAAAAGTATGCAGAGAAAATAAAACCTTAAAAGACTTTTTCCAAGTTTTCAGATTTATTTTAGATTCTATCAAACTATCTCCATTAAATTATTTGTGACAATGTTCTATTTATTTTAGGAGGTCCTTAAATATATTTTTGAGCTTTAATAAGAGTTAAATTTTAAGATTAAAATTAAATTAGGAGCATCTTAAATTTAAAATTGTCTAATAACTTTACGTCAAATTAAATTCAAATTTGATTTGGATTACCTCCTGAATAAACAAAAAGTTCAATAGGAGGTTTATAATTCACTATAATTAAAAAATATATCATAATATATGTAGTTTCGGAACTACTTTCCAGACAGTTGGTCGACTGAGCAATTCTTATATGGTAGACGGATTCGAAACCAATGGATGGCTGATATTTTCCTGCTAAAAATCAAGGAATATCCCAGGGATCTGTAGAGATTGTATCTGGTAAAAAGCACGGAACACTGGTCCGGAGCTGATATGACGTTTAATGGTAGCTCTTGACCAGGTCAGAAAATCCTGAGTGGCTACGTGGAAGATAGGACACGTTTTTGGACTTCGGTCGAGTTTGGTGGTGACCGCAACTGATTCTTCGGGAGGGAGGTCGGGAGGAGGACAGCCTTCAGCATTATTTCTCTAAATATTAATGCCCTAATAACTTAACTAACTAACTACTCATAATATATATATATAAAACTGCTGTCATCTATGATAAATTAATTTTTCTTCCAACAACTACTGCCAGTCTCAAAGAGGTGACACTCTCAGCAAAGAATTTACCAGAGTGTCTTTTACTACACTAATACATTATATAGAGGTAGATTTTATCATTATTATAAAATATAAGAGCAAACTAAAACTAGCATTAGCCTTTTGAGTAGAGAGGCTTTACTTTGATCATGCCAATATAAATTACCGTTCCAGTAACCCAAAAAAGTAGAGACCAGAAAAGCTTCTACTTTAGAGGATCCAAATTATGAAAACTTTGAACAGACTAAAATTGAGATTTCAATATAAGATAAGTTGAAGGTCATCAAAAGAAGCTGTGTAAATTGAGGAAGAAGTTAAAAACCCGTTATAGAGCATTAATTTTTACCACCCAAAATGCAATAAAGGTGGGTTTCCTCTACAAGTCAACTTACAAGAGACATTTGAGAGATATTCACAATTATATGCCTAAGGTTATATCTAAAGCATTAAAAGAATGATGGCAAGTATATCTCTGAGTTCAGTGAGAAGGCATATTTACATACAAGAGACCTCAAAGCCCACTTAAAGAAAAAGCACAATCAAAGATTTGTATTTATTCATGAACCTAGAAGAAAAAGATTCATATAAATTATATTGAAGTGATCCTGCCGAGCTTCTTAGGATTGAGGTATAAGTAAGTCAAAATTATGAAAGCTGTCAAGAGCATCTAAGTTTCAGAGATCAATAAAATTATGCTACAAATTGAGGCTATAAAGATTTCTAACTTGAAAATAATTGACTAAGATTTCAAATTTTATAATAAGAGAGATTTAATTAAGTAATAATGATTAATAAAAAATTTAAGAAACTTAAGATGGTGTTCCTGGAACAGCTAATCATTCAAAAATTTGTAAGTTACAAAAAATATTTCTAAAAAGCTTTTTATTTCACCAATACAGAAGAATGAGAGCTTAAGAGACACTGGAAAAAATGGGAACAACAAAGTAGGTGTGGCCAGATGGAGCAAAGTATAAAGGATATTATAAAGTTAATAGAGCTGTTTCTTAATTCCATTTCTGTAATTTTCTATAATGATATTTATTATTTAAATTCATTTTCAATTATAATATATATTTCCGCTTATTTTTCATAATTCTTGTCTTGAAGGCTGCTTCTCTCTAGTGAATAAAATAGAGAAGTGATTAATTATAAATATTTAATACGCTTGCAAAATTAATCCTTTCAATTACTTTTTTGTTAAATGGAAATTGCTAATGAGTATTATGCTCTTTAATAAGCAAAATTTAAAGAGTGAGGTAAATAATTCAATCTTTATGACAATTTACTTTGAAAAAAAAACATGCAGGATTTAGACTTCATCTTGTTGAAATGATTTACAGAGAGTTTTATCTAATCGTAGATGGCAAAGGTAAATTGGCAAGATGGTACAGCAGATGTTGAGGGATTAAAAGAGCTTCACAAGCTCGGCTATGTTCAAAAAGACTTAAAGCCAGATAAAATAATGATAGACTTTCAACCTCTAAGAGTCTATATTATTAATTCAACAGAGCTCAATGAGTGCAAGCCTCTGCACTAGGAAATGTATAAGGCACTTCTTTATATTTATCTCCAGGAAAAATATTGGAAAGATGGAGATAAAACGAGGGATCTATAGGTATTTGCAGCAATATTAATAGAGAGTGATATGCCAAGGAAAGATTACTTTAGCTGTAAGAGAGAGATTTCTAAGTAAAGAGCCAAACAATATCTTGATAAAAATAAAAATAATGGAGGCCTCAGAGAGCCTACGTATTATATAATAATCAAGCCAAACAATTATAACGATGATACTCTAGATACAATCAAACATCAACTTAGAAAGATATATTTTAGAGAACTGCCACATGACTCTAAGCTTAAGTTTGTGTGAAATATTAAAAAAACTCGCTTGTTATACTCACTTAAATTACTAATATTTAAACATTAAACCACCACATAACTAAAATAATATTCCTTAATAATTTTCTTTTATCAATCAAAAACTCAATTTAGAAACTTCAGGGGATTAGGATTTTTTATTCAACTATTATACTCTTTCCATACTTCCAAACTCTATTTAACGTATGATAGCTAATACCTACAGATAAGATAGCGAGTAAGACTCTGTAAATTTGATTTTAGCTATATTTACGTCAATCTTAAACTTATGCGGCACAGAGAAATTAGCAAATACCAAATCCTCTATGAGATGCTTATTCTAGTACTTAAAATACTTGAAGAAACTAATAATTTAGATTAATTTGGCTCTTAGAAGATTTAAGAATACTAAGATTATCTTGGAGGTTTTCTACTTGTAATTCTTGCAAAGATTGGATTTATGATTGATTATTAAACTGTAAGTAGTATTATTCTGTTGCTTATCACCCTTTTTTAAATCTTAAAATATAGTAACTGAAAAACGGTTTGATTACTTTCAGTGGACTTTGCAATGAAATTGGCAGCAGATTAAATATTAAGGATTTCGGTAACACATTGGGGGTAAAATCTCAAAGGAAAAGACGATGAATGTCCTCGTTTAGCTTATATGTAATCTTAAACCTGGCGGAGCCATGAAAGAAAACATGAACAACTTCTTAGAGGAATTTTAACATCAAAGATTGTCTTCTTGAGTTACTCCAACCAGGATAGACTTTCAAAACTCACTGCTATAAATGCACTTGGTGATAGAGCAATTAATAGTGGCGAATAATTTTGTAAACAGATATTTGGAATATGTGCTTAAGATATTAGAGGGAGATGCTAAGCTTGCTGATTATAGATGAATAATGTAAAAATTTAATTTGTAAATTTTTACAATATCTATCACCTTTATTAGTTATAAGTTTATCATGATTTAAAAGGAAGAAGTTTTTGTTAATTTAGCTATACTGAGGATCTAGTTTAAGATTTATGATAATACCTGATTAATCTAAGAGAAAAACTCATCGATACATGCACCTTTTGAATGATTTATTATAAAATTTATAGATATTTAAAATATTCCATTTAATAGAAAAAAGCTTTGTGAAAGATTCTATAATTCTTTATTCATATAATATACATCCTCATTTAACCTGACAAATAATTATTAATAGAGACTAGAATTAAATTTAATGAATGATTGAGAAAAAATAAATATCTTATCAGCTTCCTAAATTTCATTAACATTTTCACATAATATAAAAATCATATAGATTATTAATTAATTTAATAATAATTTCTTATAGTAAAAGTTGTTTTGATGTCAAAGTCACGTGAGTTCTTGATTTGATAGAGATAGAGTTGCATGGAGCAAATGATGTACTCACAATGACTCTGCACTCCATTCAGACAATTATCTTTTCGTTTGCATGCAAGCATCTAGTTCTATCTTGCTATAAATTATGAATAAATATTGATTCATCCACTTAAAATTAAATAACTAATTAATTACTATATTTTTAATTAAAATTAAAAACAGTTAACTAATGATTTCTCAAACAAACAAAGAAAACGTTAATGGCAGAAAGAAATTGTTGCTCTTTCTCCTTCTGCTCTTAAGCCAACTTATGATCTTGCTGCTGTGTATTTTATAACTCCTCCAGACTACTTGAAGCACTTGCTGCACATTGCTGCATAGTTTGTACTCCTCGGGGTCTGCTGGGCAACTACTACACTTACAGTTGATGGGACTTCCTTGATTTAAGTCTAGTCAGGTTTCATTGTAGAAGAATTAGCATCAATTTATTACTGAGGTACGAGGAAATTGTGTCAGAAATCTGAAAATATAAGTTTAAATTTATGAAAAATCTTAATAAATTGAGATTTTAAAGTAAGACTTACATTAATTTGTTGGATTTCTGAGAGGGACTAGTTAACCAATTATTAATAGGTACTGGTATTTTGCTTAACACCAGGATCATCCATTTTCTACTCTTCGAGACTCTGGCTTAAAGTCACTTAACTCAAAATTGGCTCACTCATTTAAGTGTCAACATTGATTTAATGAGGATTTGGTGATTGCACTTATTTCAAAAGATATTGGATTGTAAAATATTTGATTTACTTTATTGGAAAAATAAGAAATTTTTAATATTATTCATTATTTTGGTAGACTTATAGATAGGATTTTGAGGGCTCACATGATCTGTGGTTAGATTAAATCTGGATGAGTTGTTGGTTGTTATCTTGGTTACTCTAGTTTATTTAATTGTACTTTTGCTAAGCAGTTTTGTTTTTAAATTTATTTATTATAATAATAATTCAATTTATATCCACAGTATACATTTAATTCTTAATAATTTAAACCCATTATATATGAAAACTTTCATTAAATTTTAGGCAATATAATAATTAATAAATTAATTTTACTAAATTTAGATTTATAATAAGATTTAATGCTCAAATTTATTTAAAAATGTATGATGCAAGTTATTAAATTGCTATACTCTACCAAATCTCTTCAATTTATTTATTGATTTTAATTTCAAAGAATAATATCAAATTATCAATTAATTGTAAACTTTATTCGAATAAAATGATTTTTATTGAGGCTTATTTAGTTAAAGATAGGCTTGTTTTTATTGTGATGAGGAAAAGGTAATTTACCTCAGTAATTAAGATTATTATAATTGTGGGGGGTAAATATATATAGAAACTATTGTTTATAAATGGAAAAAAATAAGAATTAATCCCAATAAATTTTATTTATTTATTTTTTATTAAATTAAAGAATATAATAAGATTATTTTTTCTTCAAAAACTCATTTTAAAATGAAGTATTTTTATAATATTTTTATTTTTAAATAGGATTAGTTTTAATGATATTTCTAAATAATTAAGTAGTCAATTAATTATAAATTTTTAATATTTCAATCAATTAAATAAAATGAATATGTACAAATAGGACCTATATTTTTATAGTTGTTCTCAACAGTACATTTAAATATCCCCTTTGATCATAAATAACAGGAGATAGTCTTGAGCTACATTAATTGCAAAAGAATGCTTGATAAACAAGCTATAAAACTCTGTTTTTAATTTAAATATAAGTTTTATAATATTATAATTAAACACAGTGCAAATTTATTTAGACAATAATGCCTATATTTAAATTAACATGCATTTGTTATTCAAATATTTGAATCGTAAATGTGAGTAAATTTAATTTTAGGATTATTATAATAATGTCTAAATTTACAAAGTTCTTTTATATATAATTAATTAATTGGATTTATCTCTTAGAGTTTATGGACTTGCATGAAGTTTCAACAAATTTTAAATAATCAAATTAATTAAAATATGATTTCAAAGTTGATAATTTTTAGGTAAAAATTAACATATAATGTAGAGAAACAACATTGATCCATAAACTTCTAATATATAATTTTTCATAAATATTTTATTAATTAAAGCAATGGATTATTCCAACATAGATTAGAAAGTAAAATTAAAAAAAGAAAATTAAATAAATGATTCTTTGTATTTTATTCAACAAGTTGGTGTGTTTAAAGTCTTGAGATTTGGTCACCACACTTCTCATCCTTAAGTCTTTTGGCAAGTTCCTTTCCATCGCCTAAGTAGATTTTGAGAGAATTATATTTTTTATAATAACCTGAACATTATATTATCATTATAATCAGAAAATAAAAGAGCTAAGTTTGCTAAATCAATTAGTAAATTTTTTTCAGAAATTTGATTTATGTTTTATTTTTAGAACTTCCTCAGTACCTCTATAACATTTTTAGTCTTTCAATTTTTCTCTTAACTTACTAACAACTTCATTTAACTTGGCTCTATTTTTACACCGATAGAATTCATAAAAAAATTCTAATTATTAAAAAAATTCATATAAAAGAGTAAAATCATTACATTATGGTAAATTGTATTAGTTAAATTAAAATTCAATGCTTTATCTTACAATAGAAATCAATATAGTTTAATAGTTTTTAAAAAAGATTTGTCATTATAGGAATCGAACCCTCTGACATTGGAATACAAACCTTTAATTTTACCATCTAGAGTGTGATTTTATATTGCTGTTTTAAAGTATAATTTTACTTTTATATATGCTGTCCATCTTTAGAAAATTCAAAAATTCATTCTAGTCACAATCTTTGAAAAAATCATTAAAACTATGAAAGAAAAGCTTTTTGTTTAAATAGAAATACAATAGAGTATTCTTCAAACTTTCAGATGAAAACCTATAAATGAAAAATGAATTGTAAATACTCAGGATGCACTACCTTAGCAATTTCATACAAAAAATTATGTTATTAATTATCAAAATAAATAGTGCGATAGGAAAAGAAGGCAAGAAAATACAAAAAACAGAGAATGTGTAAATATATTATTACCACTAATAGCAATTAATTTTATTATAATTCACTTCTATAAATAAATGGTAAATATTGAAATTCTTTGTATTCAAATTGATTTATTTCTAATTCATATTTTATTACCCCGATTCATTAAATAAATACTCATGGGGTTTTATTTCTTATTTTATGTGATATGTTGAAAATTGTTAGCATGCTATTAAAATTCATAATTAATTTAAGAATTTTTAATTAAATACACTAACTTCATGATATCAAATATAATAATTTCCAATTTTTAAATTTTTTTTTATATAGTAGATCATTTAAAATTAAGACACCCCTCAAAAACAACCAAACAAAATTATCCGATAATTTCTTCTGAGACTATGTATTTATTTTTTACGTAATTTTAAAAATCTAAAATAACATAAAAATATTTCTTACAATTTTTTTAAGCCATTTTTATAATATCTTTTATAATTCTAGTAATAAAGTATATATATTTTATTAAAAAATTATATGTTTTTTCAATAAAAATTAAAAACTATTAAATTTTTTCACAATCTTACTATTCATATTTAGTTTTTTAATTTTTTAAGGATTACTTAAATATTTATGTATTTTACTAAAAGATGTAAATTGTATAAGATACAATCATATATGTGATGAAATTTTATAGTAGTATGAACTTCAATAAAGTTAACCTGACTCAATTAAATTAATTAATCTAAAAATAATTATGATTCACAATAATTTATAAACTCATATTGATTCCTTAAGTCATTTAATTTATGAATGAATTGAGTTTAATAATTAAAGTATCTATACAAATATAAGAATAATTATGTATTATTTTGAAATAATTAGCAATTAACTTAATGAATAAATAATCACAAATAATATCTTTTTATTATTAATTTTCAAATCTATATTAAATTCTTTATTAAAATTAGATTATGAATAATTAAGATCCATACAGAACACTTTTAAGAAACTAAAAGGATGAAATAATAATTAATGTATTTAAATATTCATTTATGCATGTTTTTAATTATTATGAGTTATGGAGGGATAGCCTTTCCAAGAACACTGAACATTTTATTATTAAAAGTTTAATATAAATTTAGTCAAATCTATTAGTTTAATATAAACATATAGAAAAAATAATTTATTAGATTATATTATTATATTAATATTTAAAAGTAATATGTTAAACATGTTAAGATACTTATTTTATGATAATTTTTTAAGTTAAATCAATGAATTATGAAGAATATAAACTTCTCTTTTAATATAATTATATCTAAGATTTTATTATTGAAGGTAAATTAAAGGATAATTTTAGTGATAAATGAATCATTATATTATATTTTATCTTAATTTTAAATCTTATGAATAGTCAATTCTTTTTTCTTTAATTGGATCAGATATGATTTTTTGTTCATTTAAAAATCAATTATTAGGAGATATTCGTATATTGTTCATCAAATATTTTGATTATCTTTATTAATTTTAATTATATTATTAATTTAAATTAGTTATTTTAGTATGTAAAATATCTAAGTTATATTTTATTTGCAATTGATTATAATTCATGAGTAAAATTTATTCATTAAAGAAAATATGAGATTTGTCATTTTGCTTTAAATTTTGGCATTAGATCTTTTTAAAAAGATATTATAGCTAAAAGAATTTAATTTTCAAAATTAGATATTCAGATTAAAAAAGATATGTCAATTTAAAGCAAAATAAAATTTTTATTGGAATAATCTTAATTAATTTCACTATTTTAATGACAAGGAGATTTATCAAAATTTCATTGTTATAATTGTTTATAATTCAAAGAACTTATAGCTAATGTGTTTTTTTAATATAATAATTGGCTTAAAAATTGGTTAAATGTTATTTTTTTAATGAATTTCAGATTTTTATAATAACGATAACAAATAAACACGTATTCTCAGAAAAATATCGGATAATATTTTGTGTGATTTTATGGGTCAAAATATCTTACCTTATACTCCTTTAGAAGCAAACAAGATGCAACCAACTAATTTAATATAATTTAGTTATAAAATATATACATTAATATTTATGATAAATTAATTAAGAGGCGATCACCAACCAAACAAATATAATCAATGTAAAACATGATAGAGACTTCATAACACAGCAGAACAGAGCAAATCTCGCATGGACCAAGATGGGGAAAAGATATGAATATACTTGACTCCCAAGATAAAATAAAATATATAAAATTAGGTAATTTGAGAAATATATACATTAAAGTTAATTACAACTGTAACTTATTACCTTAAGTAATATTAAAGGGATTTGCAATTAAAGATTATTATAATAATATTTAGAAAGTAATCTCAAAATCTCATCACATCTTACAACTTAGAACACCAAATCCCATCTTAGCAACCCTCAACCCTCCCACTGCTCCAACAAGTAGACGAAATCTCATCCTTCGATGACGTGGCTATGGCCAAAGCCTCCCCAACTGTAACATAGTCCGAAGAGCCTTCTCAATAGAAAGATGACGATGATGAAAGTGGAGAGATCAGCACATTGATGATGATCGATGGTAGGTACTAAATGTTCCTTTTGCCTCCACTGATCCAAGGGATCCTTTCTACAGATACGTTTGTCATTGAAGGTTCCAAGAATTCTTTACAAGATAAAAAATCTCTCACTAAGGAATTCCATTAGATGGGTTGCACGTTATTTGGTCCAGTCTTAACCTTAAGGCTTACCAACGACCGTCAATTACCTACCTAATGAATTCACCTTTTGTGAGATTATCACAAAACGAAAGTATAATGATCACCAATGACTTGAAGTAAGAAATTCTGAGTATTCTTCTCGCTTGAACGAAATCAAATTTAAAAAACACATATATAAGACAGCATCTCTAGATGTGGGAAAGTGGAGGGAAAATAGAAGCATAGCCCACCTCTTTCTTACTTTCTCCCATTTAGAGTATTTATAATATATATCTATTCACTCTAATTCTACTAAAGGTAATTAGTTACAGTTGTAATTAATTTATAATTAACTTGAATGTATTTATTTCTCAAATTACCTAATTTTATGTATTTTATTAATATTAAGCTAATATTAAGTACACTATCAATTAAAATTGAATTTTGAATTTATTAATGTATTTAGTTTGATTAAATTCTATTTCTAGAGTAAAAAGTCTCATCTCACTCATAAATCCTATCAATTAAGATAAAATCTTGAAATTTATTTTGATTTTATTTCAATGAAATTGGCAAAGTATAGGTATTATTTAAGCAAAAAAAATTAAAATTTGGTTTTCTTAACATCTCCTTCTCTATTTTCTTTGATTTCAAATTAAAATTAATAACAATTATGCATATTCAAAACCCCAAAACTCCTTAGTGAGGTTTGTAAGTGCTTTGATATGTAGGATATAGTTGGGGTCTTATTTAGGTTAGTCGCAGGTTTTATGAGAATTTAATGAATATTTAATGATAATTAGTGTACTTAATTCAAACAAATTTTATCTGCTTATCTTTGTGATGCCTCTTGAATTTAGCAGTCTGTAGTTGTTCTATTATATCATCCAATGATTATCTTGGGTATGCAGGAGCTTTTACGATGACCATCTCAACTATCTTCTTAATACAATTGCATATTTCATCTTGTTTAATATGTTTAGCAGCCAAACTTATTGATTATTTCTCATGTTTTGTTCCAAAGTATGGCATACTTTCCATATCGCACTCTAAGATAATTGCAGCTACCGCCCAAACATCCCATAATACAGAGCCATTTGTCCATTTTTCTCTTATTGATAAGTATCCTGGAGTGCCTAAAACCTTAGTTAAAGTTACTATCTCTTGTCTTATTGCTCTGTTGAAATCTATGACTACTACTACTAAAGGGCAGAGATTTAGCATTACATTTTCTGGCTTCAAACCTCTATGAACATACCCTAGATCATGGATCTCTTTTACACCGTTAGTAATTTCTGTTAGTATCTCATTCAAATCATCAGGATATCTATTATGATAGAGATACTCTCTTAGAATCACTTCAAACTTCTTGAGTGTCAATGCAATAAAACCATGACCAAGTATAACTTCGTCGAGCTTAGCTAAGTTCTTGCATTATCTTTTCTAAGCATCTCTCAATACTATGTATTTATTTGCAAACTCATTTTAATATTGCTCGTTCTTTATGAGATACTTGAATGGATATACTTTGTAAGCGATTTCATCAAGAAGTAATAGTTTTACCTTGTTAGGTACGTCAATATTCAAATAGTTCTCAATACAGCTACTTATGTCGACTGCATTTAATGCAGGTATATACATTGGTCTCGCTTTTAAGCATGCTATATACATGCCATTTGCTGGTTGGTTCATTGTTTCCAATCGCTTCTATCTTTTAAGTTTTTCTTACTGTTCTTTTTATGACTCAAGAGAGTTATTTTTCTTTTAGCAGGTACAAGCTTTTAAGTTTCCTCATCTTTAATCAGGAATTCGCTTAAATGATGCTTCTGTATATGCCTCTTTACTTTGGCTGAGTGATTATAAGACTTCATGCATGTTGTGCACTAATATCTACCATCTATTTATCATGCTTAAAGTAGATCTTAGCTCTACCAGAGTGTACCTCTTTGAAATGCCTCTTCAAGCTAGACTCAGTTGAGAAGAAATTTTGGCAGTCTTCACATTAAAATGTTTTAATTTTTTTTATTGTTTCCTGTTCCTTATCTTCCTCAACCAATTCAAATTATGTTTAAACTCTCATCTCTGCACGCTACTTCTTGTTTTAAACTTAAATTTTAAAGACCTCAGCTTCAAACTCTAGAGCTCTTAGTTCAACATTTTTTTCAATATAAATTACTTCTGTTTTCTTGTAGGAGGCAAAGTTGTGCAATGATTAACCTGTTCAAAGAGAAACTGCCTTACGATTCAAGTTAGCCACCATGTTTAAATTTAAATTTAAATTACTATTATTAATAAGTAATAACATCCCAAGCTAAAGTATAGTTGAGCAGGAGATTACCTGCAGCAATAATGGTTAATTTTGAAGTGTCATACATCATATTTATACTTAGTTTATAACTATAAATTTTATAATTTTATGCTTAATAGTTTTAATTTTTGTACCAACTTAGAAAAAAATCAGGTTGGTACTGGTACCAATAAGATTTTGAACCATTTTGGAACTTTTCAATTTTAACCTCATTAGTTTAAAACAAGGTACTAATTAAGTTTTGGTACTATCAAATTGGTAACAATTAAAATAAAACGGAATTAGTACCACTACTAATTAAATTAAAACAAATTTAGTACTAATTTAATGGAACTAAATTGATTAAAATGGAGCTCCATCTCTGAAGTTTGTTACAGCTTATGCAAAATTTTCCCATCTATCTTTTCAGGGTTGACCTCCTATAAGATGCCCATATTTAATACTAAGATATTAAGCAGTAGGTAGGATCCAAAACTCTATATATTAAAATTTGAAATACAATAAGAGGAGAAGGAACAAGAATGGAATCTATAAGTAATGGAATGAGGTGAGTTGAAGCTTAAGAAATGATTGCAAGATTTAGAAGCAAGGAAGATCTCTATCGATACCTCACTCAACATGGTAAAGCATGTGACATATACTTAATCATATACTTTAGTGGGATTATTCCTTCCAACGATGGAAGGTACCAAAATTTCATTCTTAAAAGCGATACTCTGTGATGAGAAGAAAGCCTTCAAAAACAATGAAATTAAGTTGATAGAAATACCAAACTACCCAGAGATTTCAGTCACTAATCTCTACGAGGATGCGATGAAAGATGAAGAGTTGGTAGTTTATCTTCCTACCAAGAAACAACTCTCTAATAAGCTTCCAGAAAGGAGCTTCTTCTTTGGTGTTCTTGGCACTTTAAGAGAGAGTTTATCTCAGAGAGATCATTGAAGAAGCTCACAAGAAACGCTATTCAATTTCTCCTGAAGATTAAAAGAAGCAAGGCATACTAATAAGCGAGACCTGGCTCGCGGAGCTTAAAAAGCATCCCTTCCTCTCTTGTAAGCTTTGATTTATAACTCTTTAGGGAAACCTGGAACTGGTATATTTTTAATGAAAGAACATGCAAAGGTTCACAGAGAGAGAAAGTCATAGACTATTCATGAAGTGAGCAAGAGACTTACTTTAAAAAGATGTTTAAAAGCCAGATGAAATGAACATAGATGCAGGAGCTGGTAATAAGTGAAGAATATGGGCCCAAGCAAATCATAAGAAGAGGAGAAAGAAAAAGAAACCTAATCTCTTTCTGGGTTAATTTAATATGTGAACTTATTCATTCATTTAAATCTAAAACTTAATTATAAACATTCATTCTTCATTCTCTCGCACAGATTGTTGTCTTATCTACGCTCACTCTCTTACAGCTGCTTTGAATTAAGTCTAGTCTACTGTATCGATGGGCAAGTCATGCATAAGATGATACAGCAGCAGCTTCATGTAGAGAATCTTGATTTAACTCCAGTAGTATTAAATTAAGTGCAGTAAGGAACGTCGTAAACAGGAGTTATGTTTAACTCTACATAAGCTTTCTTAGACTCCTTAGTCTGATGAACTGAGAGGTTGTCTACAAACAGGATGATTTTTTAATCGTTGTATTTTTCTCACAGCTTCTGTAGGAATTCTTTGTACTACTCTCGCTTAAAATAGCGAGGGCGAATAACATAACTCTCTAAGCCTGAATTTTCACTTATACCAGCTAACACTGCATGGGTTACTACCTTTACTTTCTAGTTGTATACTTCTATATTATCATACTTCTTATGCCTAGACTTATTTTTAAAGGTGTTGAAGGTGAATACAGCTTCATCAGCGTGTATGAACTTTATGTTATTGTCAATAGCCCTCTGCATTTAATGATATATATAGTTTAAATTATTGCTATAAAAGGGCACTGTAGAATAAATCACTCTCTTCACTCTGTTGACAGTCTTGAAAGTAATACCATTTGCTTCTATAAATGTTGACTATAGTCTTAGTAGAAATACGCATGTCAGGAAACCTGCAATGAAACATTACGGCTCGCTAGTCGATTGAAAAATGTGCCTAATACTTTGAAGTATTAGGTCTAAGTGAACTTTTCTATTCTTACTGGATGTTTTCAAGTACCAGTATTATAATGCTAATGAGCTAGCAAGCAGTGATACATAGCAGTTGAGGCAATCTTGCGTAATAACTTTGCTATAGCTGCATAATTTAGTACAGGTTTGGTTAAGTCTATATTAATACACGCACCATACCTAAGCTGAAGCTTAAAATTTAAATATTACTCATCATAAATCGACCTTAAATTTCGCTAATTTCTATGTCTCATTTTGCAAATTGGCCTGATTTCTCTACTAACCCCAATAAGACCCTACAAATCAAAGCACTTATAAACCTCACGAAGGGGTTTTGGGGTTTTGAATGAGGAGAGTTGAAGCTTAAGAAATGATTGCAAATTTTAGAACCAAGAAAGATCTCTACCTATACTTCACTAAGCATGGTAAGCATGTAACATATACTTAATCATATACTATAGTGGGATTATTCCTTCAAACGAGGGAGGTACCAAAATTTCATTTTTGAAAGCTATACTTTGTGATGAGAAGAAAGCCTTCAAAAACAGTGAAATTAAGTTGATAGATATACCAAATTACCCAGAGATTTCAGTCACTAATCTCTACGATGATGCGATGAAAGATGAAGAGTTGGTAGTTTATCTTCCTACCAAGAAACAACTCTCTAACAAGCTTCCAGAAAGGAGCTTCTTCTTTGGTGTTCTTGGCACTTTAAGAGATAGTTATCTCAGAGAGATCATAGAAGAAGATCACAAGAAACGCTATTCAATTTCTCCTGAAGAATAAAAGAAGCAAGGCATACTAATAAGCGAGACCTGGCTCGCGGAGCTTAAAAATCACCCCTTCCTCTCTTGTAAGCTTTGATTTATAACTCTTTAGGGAAACCTGGAACTGGTATATTTTTAATGAAAGAACATGCAAAGGTTCACAGAGAGAGAAAGTCATAGACTATTCATGAAGTGAGCAAGAGATTTTATAAAGATTTTTAAAAGCCAGATGAAATGAACATAGATGCAGGAGCTGGTACTAAGTGAAGAATATGGGGCCAAGCAAATCATAAGAAGAGGAGAAGAAGGAGAAGCCTAATCTCTTTCTGGGTTAATTTAATATGTGAATTTATTCATTCGTTTAAATCTAAAACTTATTTATAAACATTCATTCTTCCTTCTCTCGCACATACTGTTGTCTTATCTACGTCACTCTCTTACAGCTGCTTTGAATTAAGTCTAGTCTACTGTATCGATGGGCAAGTCATGCATAAGATGATACAGCAGCAGCTTCATGTAGAGAATCTTGATTTAACTCCAGTAGTATTAAATTAAGTGCAGTAAGGAACGTCGTAAACAGGAGTTATGTTTAACTCTACATAAGCTTTCTTAGACTCCTTAGTCTGATGAACTGAGAGGTTGTCTACAAACAGGATGATTTTTTAATCGTTGTATTTTTCTCACAGCTTCTGTAGGAATTCTTTGTACTACTCTCGCTTAAAATAGCGAGGGCGAATAACATAACTCTCTAAGCCTGAATTTTCACTTATACCAGCTAACACTGCATGGGTTACTACCTTTACTTTCTAGTTGTATACTTCTATATTATCATACTTCTTATGCCTAGACTTATTTTTAAAGGTGTTGAAGGTGAATACAGCTTCATCAGCGTGTATGAACTTGATGTTATTAGTAAAAGCTCTTTGCATTTAATCATATATATATATATATAGTTTAAATTATTACTATAAAATGGCACTGTAAAATCAATCACTCTCTTCACTCTGTTGACTGTCTGGAAAGTAATACCATTTCTTCTATAAATGTTTGCTATAGTTTATGGAGAGATGTGCATGTCAGGAAACCTGCGATGAAACATAACAGCTCGCTAGTCTAATGGAAAATGTGTCCAATACATTAAAGTCTTAGATTCACAGAGGTAGTCAATATGGGTCTAAGTGAACTTTTATTTTCTTACTGGAAGTTTTCAAGAACCAGAATTATAATGCTAAATAGCTAGCAAGCAATGATACCTAACAGTTGAGGCACTCTTGCGTAATAAATTTGCTATAGCTGCATATTTTAGTACAGGTTTGCCTTAGTCTATATTAGTACTCGGACCATACCTAAGTTTAAGCAGTAAATCTTAATATTACTCATCATAAATAGACACTAAATTTCGCTAATTTCTATTTCTCATTTTGCAATTTGACCTAATTTCTCT
>ARYC01000398.1:0-44438 GCA_000711775.1 Oxytricha trifallax | reverse complement strand
ATGAACATGACCAAAATGACCGCGTGACCATCACTTAAAATACAAGATTTTACTGATAATTCGTCGAGTGAAATCAAAATAGAGCAGTGACCACGATCACCCCTCAACTCACCAGATACGTAGTCAAGTGTTCTCTGCCTTCGTGGTCCTCGTGACCATGAACATGACCATAATGACAGCTTGACCATCACTTAAAATGCATGATTACACTGATAATTCGTCGAATGACTTCAAAATAGAGCAGTGACCACGACCACCCCTCAACTCACCAGATACGTGGTAACGTGGCACTGCCTCCGTGGTCCTCGTTATCATGAATATGACCAAAATGACCTCGTGACCATCACTTAAAATGCAAGATTTTACTGATAATTCGTCGAATAAAATCAAAATAGAGCAGTGACAACGATCACCCCTCAACTCACAAGATACGTGGTCACGTGATTACTGCCTTCGTGGTCCTCGTGACCACGAACATAACCACAATGACCGCGTGACCATCACTTAAAATGCATGATTTCACTGCTAATTCGTCGAATGACGTCAAAATAGAGCAGTGACCACGACCACCCCTCAACTCACTAGATACGTGGTAAAGTGGTCACTGCCTCCGTGGTCCTCGTGACCATGACCATGACAAAGGTGACCACGTGACCATCACTTGAAAATGCATGATTTCACTGTTAATTCGTCGAATGACGTCAAAATAGAGCAGTGACTACGACCACCCTCAACATACAATATAAGTGGTCACGTGTTCACTGTCTACGGTGTCCTCGTGACAGTGAACATGACAATGGTGACCATGAACATAACCACAATGACTGCGTGACCATCACTTAAAATGCATGATTTCACTGATATTTCGTCGAATGAAGTCAAAATAGAGCAGTGACCACGACCACCCCTTAACTCACAATATAAGTGGTCACGTGTTCATGCCTTCGTGGTCCTCGTGACCATGACCGTGACCACAATGACCACGTGACCATCACTTAAAATGCATGATTTCACTGTTAATTCGTCGAATGAGGTCAAAATAGAGCAGTGACCATGATCACCCCTCAACTTAGCATATACTTTGTCACGTGTTCTCTGCTTTCGTGGTCCTCGTGACCATTAACATGACCACAATGACCGCTTGACATCACTTAAAATGCATGATTACACTGATAATTCGTCGAATGACATCAAAATAGAGCAGTGACCACGATCACCCCTCAACTCACCATATACTTTGTCACGTGGTCACTGCCTTCGTAGTCCTCGTGACCATGAACATGACCATGGTGACCATGAACATAACCACAATGACATCATACTGTTTTAGCATGCTTCCAAGCGAATGCAATGAGTATACCTGCATTAAATGCAATTGAACTTAGTAGCTGCATTTAAAATTACTTGCACATAAGTGTGCCTAACAAGGCAAAGCTTATAGTAGTTGATGAGTATTCATCTAAGGTATACCCTTTCAGCTATCTCATTAAAAATGAGCAGTATTAAAATGAGTTTGCTAACGAATATATGATTCTTAGAGAGGCTTAAATAAGAGATTACAAGAACTTGCTTAAGTTAAATGGTGTTATATTAAGCTATGGTTTCATAGCACTAAGGCTCAAGAAATTTGAAATGACTTTAAGAGACTATCTTTATCATAATAGATATCCTGATGACTTAAATGATATTCTTACAGATATGATTAAGGGTGTCAAGGAGTTGCATGAACTTGGATATGTTCATAGAGATTTGAAGCCTGAAAATATTATGCTTAACCTCTGCCCTTTAGAAGTCGTAGTTATCGATTTCAATAGAGCCTTAAGATAAGAGATAGTGACTTTGGCTAAAGTTCTTGGTACTCCTGGATACTTCCCAATTAGAGAGAAATGGACTAATGGCTCAGTTCAGTGGGATGTATGGGCAGTTGCTGCTATCATATTAGAGAGCAATATGGAAAGTATGTCATACTTTGGAACAAAGCACGAGAAATAATCAATAAGTTTAGCAGCTAAACATATAAAATAAGAAGAAATCTGCGATAAAATTAAGAAGATAGTTGAGATGGTCATAGTTAAAGCTCCAGCATATCCAAGATAATCATTAGATGACATTCTAGAACAACTAAAGACAGCGAGATTCAAGAGGTATCACAAAGACAAGCAGATAAAATTTGTTTGAGTTAAGCACACTAATAATCATTAAATATTCATTAAATTCATATAAAACCTGCATTTTGTCTACTAACCCCAATAAGACCTCAACTATACCCTACAAAATCAAAGCACTTATAAACCTCACTAAGGGGTTTTGGGGTTTTGAATGTCACATACATTGTCTTCGGAATAATCCTTACATCTTGTATACTTCCTCCCAATTACCACTGATTACTTATTTCACTTGTTCCTATTTGCTGACTTGGGTTGACTTTTGATCTGTTAATCGTGATTCTTTTGCTACTTCCAATAAAATCTATATAAAGACATCGAAGTACTAATTATTTCCGCGAAGTAGCTATAATGTTTTAGAGTTTATCATAAGATTTGTGTAGTAAATTGAGCTTATGCTCTTTGCTCCCAGATTGAGACCATCAATCGCCGTTTTGCCTGAGTATCTGTCTGATGTAAAATAAATTCTTGCTAAGACCCGGCTAACCTTACTTCACGTAGACGCTCATGTATTCAATACCGTTTTTAGTATCCAAAAATTTAAGAGTATGGCTCAAGCGTGGATTTACTGAGAGAACCTTTTTCTCAATCTTTTGGAAAGTTTATTTTGTTATACTGAAGGCAATCGAAAATAAGAAGTATTATCTTCGACTGTATTTGTCTGAAGTAGTCCCGCTCATTTTGTATTTCTATTTTTAACCGTGAAAAATTGCAACAAAAGTAGATAATTTCTCCCATTATTTTAAACTTATAAATAAAATAATGTAAAAATTGGTGAAAGAAAATCAAATACATATCAATCTTAAATAATTAGACATCTTAATAAGCTTGTCATATCAGAACTCAAACATGGCGAGAATGTCGTTGATCAAGTTGTCGCGGGTCTCCACATACTCCTTTGAGTATTCCTTCTTTCTCAACTCATCTGCCCTCTTGCGATCACCTTCTTGTACCATATTGCCATGTCATCCACCTCTTCGCTGTTACACTGACTGATGACGCTCTCCATCACCTTCGTGGGCAGGTGTGGGCACATCTTGTACATCTTCTTCAAGTAGGTTACGATTCCGTCCTCGGATGTCTCAACGAAATACTCTATTTTATCCTTGATCTCAAATGTCCTTGGCTGTGGGGAGGTCCTCTTCTTCTTGGCGGGGTTTGTCTTCCTCATGAATTGATGTCGTCCAGGAAGTGCCTGACTGCCACCTGCCAGTGCCAGGCCATGGTTACCTCTTCCTCATGCATAACGGGTGCATGGTGATCCTCAACACCTTGTTGATTCTTGGTAGTTGGGGGTACGAGGCGAGCTCAGAGCGGTAGTGATTGATCAGGTTTAGTCTTTCATACGAGCTGTGGAGCGAATGAACGAGCTCAGACCTCTTCCTTGGTGAGCACATGCTTTCTGAGTTTCTTAGATTTCTTGGGTTGGGGTTTTGGTGCCATGTTTTACAACTAATCATATTTTTAAATAAATGTGTGAAAATAATATAATTAAGCCGTTAAAAAGCTTAATTTAATTAAGCAAATGGGGGATTTTTAAATTGTTAAAACTTACCAGGGATTTTCCACTTAGGGATTTCTGATGAACCAGTATTGCTGGGGAAAGTCACGGGTAGATCTTCGACTTGGAGGAGCCCAGGGGCACCACGCGAATCTCCATGTTTTTCTCTTTGGAGATGGGGTCTCCGACTTAGACATCTATGCTGGGGGCCGAGATAAGTTGAGATCCTTTTTTGAGTTGACATGCCGGACCGACCCCTATAATATTGAAAGTCAAATATCTATCAATGACCATCAGACATTCTACATGCTGAGGTTATCCAGAGCAGCAACTAGGGCCCTAAGGAAGCCCTGCTTAAGCCACTGCATATCCATGGGAGAGTTCTGGGCCCCGAGGTGCTTGATGCATTCTGTCTGCTGCTTCTTGTTTCTCTTAAGGGGCAGCACTTCCTCCAGGGCCTAAGGAGGTTTCCTATAGTGCCTTGGTCGCTTTCCTGTGATCGCAGTGTAGAATCACTTTGTAGACTCTCATCTTTAAAAGTGGAATTAAGCAAGTACAACAAGGAATACATAGGGCGTGATCAGGAAGTTTTGGGGCATTCTGCTGCCTTTACGCATTGAATTACCTCCAACCATCTGTTATGGTGTCTTAAACGATGTCGCTCAAGATGATACTTTAGTTTCTGAAGATATAGTTTCATTGAACTCCTCCATTATTGCTAAAGTATTCGTTGCCAGTGTTCAAAATGTGATCTATAACTTTCTTGCTTATAACCCAGAGGGCGCTAACGACATCTCATAAAACCGACTCGCTAATATTACCTCTAGTAGTTAGTGCCTTGCCAATCCTGCTCAGGTTCAAAGCAACATGGAAAATTAAATATACTTCTCCAGAAGTTTAGTCTGAAAATCTGAAGAAGTCGTAACCTAGAACGACATTTGAATCTTATTGGCTAACTACATCAAAGATCTCAATAGGTGGGCTAACGGCTATGACTCAAATACCCTTTGCATCAATCAGGCAGTCTTGGTACTTGAATTGAGATGAATCTCTATAAGCCGGTTTTGAACAGGTGTCGACCAATCGTTGACCATGTACTAGATAGGGCTCCACCTCTTGCCTTGGTCGCGACCTATTTAGTGAGTGATTAGTATTAGACTCCTTCCTTAAATCTTAAAATCTTTAATGGGCTCCACCCCCTTCATGCTGGGCGTCCTCAACTCGAATGTCAGGCGCCTCCTGGCCAGGTGGCACTTCACGGTCTGCTGAATGCGGTCCCGGTGGCAGTAGATGGTGTGGGGGGTCGTAGAGGGTCGACATCAAGCTTAAGATGCTCTTCGTGTTGTGTTCTTGATGTCTGATGTTCTCCAAAAAGCATGTCAACTTGTGGCCAGCCCCTGCCAGCTCACCGTTGGCTCCTACTACAGGTCACTCTCCTCCCCTGGATGCAACACTGAGGTCGACAGCTGCACCGACGGTGATGTCACGTATTGCTAGTGGTCATCTTTTACTTTTGAGTAGGGGTCTTAAATGGAGTGCTCTAGAGATGCAGTTAGGAATAATTTATAAGTTTGATTAATGCTATTAATTTCCTTAAATACAGACCTCAAATATTTGGTTGCTTTCTGTTTTGTGAAGACCCCCTATATAAATATATAAAACCCGAGTGTTAAAAATGAAAAGCAACAAAATTCCTATAATAATTATTCTAATATTCAAATTTAAATTAAATATTTTCAAAAACTCCTATTTGAATTAAATTTACCCTTTTATATGATTTTATTACATTGATTAAATAAATTTTTCTAACTATCTATAGATCTAGCCACTCAGTGTACAAAATACTTAAAAAAGCTGATTGGTCTAGTTAGTACATTGATATATTGGATCACTTTTAATATTGGTCTCTACATTAATCTGTGAACTAATTAACTAATGATCTAATTTAATCCAATCTGATTTTTTAAAAGCCGTTTATTAAACTAAATTTAAGAATATATTATAATCATGCCAGTTATATTTGAGGTTTATATATATGTATTTCACTTTATGTCAATTTACCTATTTGTTCTATATTTTATCAATATTATTATTTTAATATTAGATTTCTCTAGTTAAGTTTTCATAAAATAAATTTATACATTTTTCAAAATTTATAATATTTATTTAACATTTTCTTCAATAAAAAATAAAATTGTTCATCTACCTATAATCTCTTTAATACTCTACTTTTATTTGTTTGATTCTTTATCTTTTTTTTGAAGATATTTTTTAATTTCGTTCTAGAGTAGTATCATTGGTTTTTTATCTTGAATTATGAATGTAGATTAACTAAGTTCTTGCGTTTATTGTGATTTGTATGTAAGGTTTAAAGATGTTAAACTTTCATTTTAAATTTTAAAGTCTTTCATTAACTCACCCAGATAATCTTTGTTTTTATCAATTACTGGGTGATATGATTAATCATTCATATTAAAAGTGTTGAACTAGTTTTTGATTGTAGAGTTTAATTTTGAATCATTCAAGTCTATCTTGTTTCTAACTTTAATAAATTAATTTAATTTAGAAATATAAAAAATGTATATTTAGCATTTCTAACCAATCTAACAAAGCTTTTATCATTTCTTAAGTAATTTTATGTATAACTCCATAGATCTTGTTAGTTAGCAATATCAGTTGACTTATACTTTTACATAATCTCTTAGTATTATTTGTCATCATACTTTTTAGAAAGCTGTTAGATATTTCTCAAATATATCTTTGCCTAAGATGAAGATGATATAATTTAAGTATCTTAACTGTCTCCATTATTAATTAGCGTTTGTATACTTCTTGGTTATTTAGAAATCAATATTTATATAGGTTATTTGTCATTGAAATCATGTAAAATTGCAATATCTACAAAAGTAAACAAAGGCTATCCTAGGGGTAATAGAATTGCATGAAATTTTTAGAATTTTAGGTTCATTATCAAGCAGCATTATTATAGGAATTTATTAAAATCATCTTACAAACATTGAAAATCTTAGGATATATTTATAATTTCAGGTAAGCTTATTTTCTTATTTTTAAAGCAGGTAATTGATTGCTTAAATTAATTTAATTTATATTATATATGTTTATTTCAACTAATTATTAAATTAATTGATTGCAGAGAAGAAGTTTGGGCAATAACTTCAATTGATCTGTTTTATAGATATTTTAATATTTTTGTATTCAAACTTTGATTGATCAATTCTTTATCAACTCGATGTGTTTGTAAATTTTAACTGACAGTTTGATGATAATTATTCTTGAATTAGTTAATGTTTAATTGTTTTAATTCCTTAACACTTTTAACTTATTATAAACTTAGTCTCTCCGATCTTTGTATTCTACTTGATAATTAAGGAGTTTGACAGGCTCTCTGTAAGTTTTAATGTTCAATATTTGTTATTAATTTCCAGCTGTCTTTAAATTTATTCTATTGATTAAATTAGTTGAATTGCTCAGGCTAGGGAATAATTGGATCAAATTAAAGCTTAGAGTAGAATTATCTGTTAGTATTTGACAAAGGATAGCAATTTGAGTGAATATCCCGCTATTATTTATTTTAAGTGTTTTAATTGGGAATATTAAGCTTTTTAATGAAAATTTCATTTTATTGAGAGGTTTTAATGCTAAAATAAAATTGATACTATAAAATACAATAGAAATAATTTAAGTGCTTCTAAAAATCAAAAATAATTTATAAACTATTTTACTTGATATTTTTAAGGAAAAATCCACAATAATTTAACGATATTTATTTGTGATTCAAAATTAATTTTGAACATTGTTTTTTAAAGCATTTAATCAAATATGTAAGTGACTTATTTACATTTACCAAATAAAAATTGATTCTATTAATATTTTAATAATCTGATTTTTTCAAGAATTATCCTTAATTTTAAAGGGTTGGTCAATTAAATAATTAAAAAATTTACTTATAAAATTATAATTGTACTTTTATTAATAAAAATTTACTAAATATTAAAAGTAAAACATCAACAATAAATTTTAGTTAGCAATGTTGAAGTTAGTCAAATAATCTTAATTAGAGATAATTTTTTACTTTTGTATTTCAAGATTAGAATTATATCGTTTTTCATTTAGTTTCTTATTTGTAGGATTTTATCTAAATAATGAATAATTTGTATCTTTAAAGTTCAAGACTCTTTCTTGCAAAATATTTTGTAGTTTTTATTATATTCTTTTTTAAGATCTTGAAGGAAAACTTTCATATTATTGATGGAATACATTCGATTTCGAAAAATGTAATTAACAAAATAATAAATAGTGGCAGTTAACTTTTTCAAAGCCTAGACAATTAGGTTCTCGTTTGATAGCGAATTTAAAATCAGCTGGACTTTAGTAATGGCGGCACCCCTCTATGACATCCATGGAGCGAGATAAATCTTTTTTATATTTTGGCATCAAATTAACCAAAAAAATCACCCAAAATATAAACAAGATTTATCTCGCTCCATGGATGTCATAGAGGGGTGCCGCCATTACTAAAGTCCAGCTGATTTTAAATTCGCTATCAAAGCGAGAACCTAATTGTCTAGGCTTTGAAAAAGTTAACTGCCACTATTTATTATTTTGTTAATTACATTTTTCGAAATCGAATGTATTCCTACAATATTGTCGTAGGGTGAATTTAAATAAATACAATAATTTAAATTTATAATTATCATATTGATATTTGCTAAGATATTACAGATGAGAAAGCAAAAAAAAGGAGAAGACAAGTGGAGTAAAGAAAAACCAATCTAGATTATTTATATTTGTGCTAAAATGCCAAAATTTTTATTTTTAAAATTGACTTCTGTCTTCAATTTTTTCAGCTTAATAGTAATTTCAATTAACTAACTTTACCTAATTATAAACTAGTTTATACTAATTAATTTTTAATTTATCTTTTTCATATTTAAAAAAACAAATAAAATACGCATTCAGAAAAAAATTGAATTGAGCTATAATTTAAATTATTAAGTGAATAATTATGAATATAGACTACAATATAATCTCGTTCTAGAGATATTATAAAAATTCTACGTCATTTGGAGCATTCTATAATTAATTTATGATTATATTCCAATTTCTATCTTATTTAGTAAGATTAGGCTTGCATTATGAAATTAATTATAATTAAGAATTAAATTTACATATATTTTAATTAGACATTGAATTTATATATTAGCTTATTAATTTTTATCAAGATGAATGAAACTTAAATTAAAAATAAATAGGAAGAAATAAATAAATGAAAGATAATCTGACTTTCTTATTTTGTTTAGTTTATTTTACATACTTTTTACGATTAATCTGGTTTTAAAATATCAGATTTTTCTGTTAATGTTAACTGCTTGTTGCATGGTGTTCATCGTACCCCCATTAATGGGATTGAATACAGTTCTGTGATGCATCATCATTTAAGGAGATGATAGGATAGTATCTGATAGAGCAGTAGGTTTATGCCAGTTTGTAACTGAATTCATTTATACTTACTGATAAACTAAGAAAAAATTTATACCATAATGTTGATTAATGTATAAAAGTATATCTGCCTATATCCCCGTAGAAGGAATTCATATATTAGCTTGAATTTTAATTTCCACTTTGTCTAGGTGGCAAACTTTAATGCTTAGAACCTGAATGTTAATATGTACTCTACGGAATCTATTGAGATTACTATGCTTCCATTTATTTTTGCTACAAAATACCAACAGTGGATTATTACTTATTTTAAAAGGCTTTAAATGGGGAATATCCTTGTTAATCTTAGAAATTATTCAGGATGGTTCCATGTTATAGATTGTTTTTATTCTGAAATTCATTTACAGTTTGCAGTGTTGCACTATTACGACCTGCTTGAAAACTTGTTTGAAAAGCTTATGGACCAAATCCAGTGTTAAACCTCGAATCCTAAGTTCCTGCATTCATTAGATCTCTGCCAAGGTTAGAAAACATTCTTCCTGAACTACTGCTACTTACAAGAGAATTCTAATGTGAGAAATTTGTTATTGTGTTCATTTGATGAGGTTAAGTAAATTAAGGCTTCAATACCATTTAATGCGAACTTTGTCTTGAATGCATCTCAGTTTTAGATTAAGGAATCCCACCTCTATCCTCAAAGTAATCAAAAGAATTTTTAAATAAACTGAAATCAAATTATAAATTTATCAAATATATTTTTTTTTAAAAATGTCTGATCAAAAACCTCTGTGCTATTCAACATTTATGGGGTTGCACATAGTAAGACTTAAACTTCAACGGACAGGTATTTCAGAAGGCCGCAGAGAGAGGGGCTCAGGAAGTCTATATTTATGATGAAGAATAGAAGGAAGATGAAAATGAAACGAATTTTTTAAATTGCATTTACTATTGCTGTTATTTCTAATTTCTAAGCTTAAATTTAATTTTTAATTTATTTTCAAATTTTTCATGAATCATCGAATACCACATAATTGTTGTTTTAAGGTACGTGACTTCTCAGATTGTAATGTTTGGCTAAGAAACCCTTGAATTTAGAGGAAGGTCTATCATAGGCTAATTTCCTAGGTTCTACATTCTCATGTTACAACATCTTCTCAAACAATTCTTTTCCATGACCTCCTCGTTGAACACTTTCATGAACATAAAAGTCTAACACAGAAATTGGACTCATTTCGATTATTCCACCAGATCTATTTCGAACAAATAATTTCTTTGTACCCACTTTTATCATACCGATGCATGTATTACCAGATATTTTTGCATATAATCGATGTCCATTAGCTGCTAATTTTCCAAGTGAAGTGATTGGAGTTGGCAATTATTAAGCCTATATTATTTTTAAAGTTTTTAATAAATTACCTGAGCACTTGCGATACCCATTTTATCAATAACCATTGCTAATTATTGATTCATTGCTAATTTAGGTGCCATTTGATTGCCATTTAAAATAGCGATGCCTATGCCTTATTAAAGTCCGAATAACTGTTATAGTGGAAAATTAAACTCCATATAAATATAATCTTAATACAATAATAATATTGATAATATAATTAATTCTAACTGGAGTTCAATAATAATTAAAACAATAAATAATTAAATAAAAATGGACATTCTTGATTTGCACGAAGAAATTAAAAATCTTAAGTTCAATGGCCTTACACTAAACTTAGATGAAAGGTAATTTGATTTAAATACTTAATTTATAATACCCTAGAGTCAATATTTGATGATTAAAGTATAATAAAAAGATAAAAGCAATTAATTTGATTTATTAAATTAATTAATATTTGGTCTTTTAATTATTTTTCTGTCAATTAAAAGAGTTTAGGATATATTTAATTGTAAATTCATTTGATTTAACCAAAACTAAATTTTAAATTTTACTCAATTTAAAAATAATTTGAATTCTTTTTTACGTTCCTCTTAATATATAATAATAAGTAATGTTTTATGTTAGAGTTCAACTTGAAGCTGCCATAATGAAATTACAAACAACCTGGAGATGTGAAGAGATGCAATTCTGGGGTAAAATTTAAGGTAAGTTATAGAATTCAAATTATTTATTCAAAATTGTGACTGTTTCAATTGTGTCTAGTCTTTTATATAATTTGTCGATATTTGTATTGATGGTTGTTAATACAATATTTTTTAGGATTGTAACACGATTACTTCATTGTGGTTGGATAATATTTCTCTGCTTAATATGAATTCCCCTTTAAGAAGTTTTTCTGGGCTCTCTCCAAAGATTTTGAATTTTAGGAAATGCCACCTCTTAATGATCAACACAAAGATGCTATTAATCAAATCATTTCACTTTTTTCTGGCAACCCAAAGAAGAAGTTGATTAAATTAATCCTAAATATTAATATTTATTATATAAATTTACTATTACATTGATAAACTTACTCCCTGAAGGAGAAGGTAAATATTGAAGACATGTAAACTTGAATTATAGAAGGACAAGAAGCCGCAGCAGATGAAATTCCAGCAGAAGATGGTGCTGAAGAAGGCAAACAAGAAAATTTGAGCGACATATCTGAAGAAGAAGAAATCAAAATCCCACCCAAGGATCTAACTGGTAAGTCTATTACAGATACATTATAACTTTGACTTTGTATTTAAATTGGTTATGATATAAATGTCTTTTGTTATAGAGTTGGATAGACTAGTTTATGTTGTTTACGCAATTGAAAACGATTGTTGTATTGCTCCAGCTGGTGCTTACAAAATGACTCCCACTCATCAAGTCAGAAGAAATGAAGCATTCAGAGGTCTTCCCAATGCATAAGCTCATGAACTTAGAAGCTATCTACACTTTAGAAATGTACAGGACTCAGACTTAAAACAAGAGCTTGATAAGCCAAGCGCTACTTTAATATTAAAATATATTGCTTATTCAGTATTTAACGCACCATTTAATCCAAGATTTTTAGAGGCAATCCCTGAAGACAGCCCAGTTGGAGTTTGGACAATTCAAGCAGATGGCTCTAATACCACAGTCTTGTTAAGAAATTTATTGTGGCCAGGATACGGATTCTATCACAAGGCAGGCACAAAGAAGTTTGGCCAGATGTATATTGGAGATGGAATCAAGAATGATGAGTTGCACTTTATGATTTAATGATTTACAATGTTTTTTATTATCTCCAATTATTTAAGAACTTTTAAAGTTTTCTAATGATTATTCCTATATTGAAATTAAGAGAGATAACTTAATAAATAAAATTGAGTTCATTCATTTCTAGCTTCTTGAATAATATATTGTACTATTCCTTCAGCAATATTGTCTAGTTTCTGTTCTTTCCTATCAATCTCTCCCTTAAAAGCATATTTGCCGAGTCTCTTGGTAATTCTCTTAACAACAGCAAACTCCTTGTCGTCTGCAGGTTACAAGTAATCTCTCTCTCCCTCATCTATATACTCCTTCGAATTAATTATTTAATGTTTTGGTTTTTCTTCCTTTTATTGAATTGCCTGGTTTAACTTCTATCTTGTTCTGCTCTCAATGCCATGCACCCATTTGTAAAGTTTCTTGGTTTGAGGTTCGAGGTAGAAGTCTCTAAGTGAAGCTGGCAGAGAATTTGTGTTAGTTGCATTCAAGAATGCCGTCTTTTTCATTGATACTACTCTATCAAGTACCTGAATTCGCTGACATAAAAATATATTATTCAAATTCAACTAAGATAATCCTATAATCTTTAAATATTTGAAAAAATTAAATAATAACGATAAATTGAATGTAGTATAAATTAATTTGAAAAATCAATCAATACTGTAAGTTTTGTTAAAAATATATTATAGATTATAGATTAACATTATCTTAATCTAAAAATTATTTTTAATGAGTTTAAATAAATTTTGATTATAATTTATCTTTTAACAAAAACTATGCAAAATAAATGAGTAAATATTATCAGTTTTTGTTAATAAATATGATTTAATAAATATTTTAGATCCCTTAGATTCTTATATAACGCTTTTTTACTCAACCATAATTTTTTAGAAAGAAAAGTAATGAGAACTTTGAATTTGAATTTAGAAATAAACAAATATAAATTATGCATTTTTGTTTTCTTAAGGTATCAAATCAGAATTAATTACATATTATTAATGCATTTAAGTTCTAAATAAATATTGTGAAAAAATCTTTAGATTAATTTTTATACAGATGTTAAAGCTTTCTTCGTAAAAATCAATTATTTTAATTCTTAAATTTTTATCAATTCTTTAAATAAATTAGATTTAATATTATTAGTAAACTTTATTTTTTTATTTAACATATACGATTCATTTTTCAAATTTAAAACATTATAAATTAAATTATAAGCTTATGATTTATTATTTTATTTTTTTATTTTTTAAACTTGCTGACGAATTTCGTCTTCAGAAGGGAACGTTATACACGGCTATGTTCTAATTTTATCGATTTCAATTTCAGTAAAGCATTTCATCAACTCAGTTCTTGGTATCACAATCAGGGAACTCCCTCTTTCAAAACTGCATACATTTATTTGATAAGTTTTCTTGCTCAGTAATTCTTTCTCTCCAAAATACATACCAGACCCAATTTTATTTGCAGTAAAGTTAACTTTTTTCTGAATCATGTTTTGTTTCCATGTTTAATTAGACTCAGGCCAGATGTTTTAATTTTCAATTGTCACTTGTTTTTAAGAAACAAATACTCCATTCCTCACTATGTAAAAGTTATCACCAGACATACCCTCTAAAAAAACTGTCTCTCCAGCTCTTCTGAAATATGAATGTTTACTATTTTCTTGGCAAATCTTCTCAAATCTTATTAGGGATATTTAAGAAAATATGAAGAAGTTTTATTGTAGGTATTTCGCTGACTCTGAAAATATCTATCTAGCTTTAGTCTAAATGTAATGATAAAAATTTATTAGTAATTTACATAAAATATTGAGTTATATGTCTTCTGCAGTATAGAAAAAGTTTGCAATTAAGTTTTAGCTATTAATTTCTAATGTGTTTGAACTTTCTAATTCAAAAGCATTTCGCATTAAATATCTTAGCTTAAATATTTTTCAACTTTAATCTCTTATTGATTAGGGGTTTTAGAATAAACCTCACACTCCCCTGAATATATAATAAATACTTCTCTTGGATATTCTCCATAGTCTTTTATTACTTCCCCTGGGTTAAATTCAATTGTACTTAACTTTTTATAAATTTCTTCAAGATTAAATTCATCAAGCTGAGATAGTGGGTATACTTCTCTCAGAAATCTAATAACACTCTATTTTTCTTACTTAGTTCTCTAAAAATATTTTGAAATTAATAACAAAAATAAAATACCTTATCTTCAACTGTTTTAAGTTTGAGCACTTCAAAGGGAGTAAGTTCAGCATCGAAATGATGGGGGTTCATAACCTTTTAATACAATAACTAGTCATCTTAATTCATTAAACTCTAATTTCCAAATAGTGGATCGATTGTCTGTCTCAAATTATTTCCGTAATTTTCTGGTTAAAATAAAAGCTTTCTCTATTGTTTTATTTTAATCAGCAATAATACAGTATATAACTAATAATAATAATAATAATAATAATAATAATTAGATCACATTGAGGTCTCTGGGGACCCCCGATCTGGTATATGTTTTATATATATATATGTTAGGCAACCGACCCCCCCCCTCCCTCCCACCCCCAAACCGAGCCCCACCCCCCCACCTCCATATAAATAATTTTTTTCAGTGTAATTTTTCTTGCCCTGCGGGCGGCTATTACATATTATGATTTATTTTTATAAGATTCACTACATCCGTCATCATTTTTGTGTACATGCTCCCATAGGAAAATATTTAAAACTCCAAGCAAATGTTATTTTTATATATAATATTAAATATTTTTAGATAAGAAATTTTTTTTGTAACATTCATATTATTGTACTTTTAATAAGTTAACCATAAAATTACTTATTTAACTGGAATGTATATTTATTTTTAATTTTATGGTTAACTTATTAAAAGTACAATAAAATGAATGTTACAAAAAAAATTTCTTATCTAAGAATATTTAATATTATATATAAAAATTAACATTTGCTTGGATTTTTAAATATTTTCCTATGGGAGCATGTACACAAAAATGTTGACGGATGTAGTGAATCTTATAAAAATAAATCATTATATGTAATAGCCGCCCGCAGGGCAAGAAAAATTACACTGAAAAAAATTATTTATATGGAGGTGGGGAGGGGGGCTCGGTTTGGGGGTGGGGTGGTGGGGGGGGGGGGGCTCGGGAATCTACATATATATATAGGGGACAAGCCCTTTTAATGGTTAGGAGTCTTGTTTGAAACAAGAGAATTCTTCCTTCTTTAGACAGTAGGTTGTCTTTTCAACTGTGCCTGTTCTCTGATCTTCAATTTCTTTTCTTCTTCTTGATGAATTTTGTTTTCATATATTTAATCCGCTATTCATCTTTTAGGGCTATTTCTTCTATCGATTACCGAATCTATAGATTTTCCAAGTCTTTGTTTAGTTTCTAGAAGTTTCTGAGTCTTTGCACATTTCTTAAAGTACACTAATTTTCTATTCTTTTGTTTTGTACTCTTTTTGTAAATTATTTCCGGTATGTCCAATTCTATTATATTAATTTTGAGATTGTAATTCAATCATTAAGACTATTAGGAAAATTTCCTTATTAATATTTATGTCTTTGGTTATGATCAGGTTGGGGGTTTTTCCCTAATTTCTGATGTCAACAGAAAAGTTATCTGATATTTTTAGCAAGTATGGAGACGCTTTATTTAATACTCCTGATTTGTCATTGATGTGTTCATTCTGTGACTGGAGTGTGGGATGTTCCTTTTTAGGTTCTTCATGTATTGTTTAGGGGGAATATGTTGTGTTTTGAATTTGGTCAAAAAGTTTTTCTTGTGTATGTTAGGTCTCTTTTTTTCCCTATTTAGTACCCCAAGTGCGTCATGACCTTAATTTCTATTTTATTCCTATTTAGTAGTGGAATCTTAATTAAATAGACTATATTAGAAAATGGGGTTTTGTTGGGGTGGTCTCTGGGTTTTATGGATATTAAATTGTTAAGTTAACGAGCAATTTGGTTTGAAAAGATCATTCCATGTAGGTGGTGTTTAACTTGGTTAGGTGATTGGCTTACCCCAGATGTCCAAGGTTGGTAGCTTGGTGTTTGAGCTATTGAATAAATTTACTTAGTTTTTCATATTAGGTATGTTATTGAATACGTTAGTACCTTGGTTACCCGATTGAGAGTCTTATTTGTATAGTATACTATTAAAATCACTATTAAATAGTGAAGGTTGACTATAGGTATGGTCAAACATGGCCTGACTCTTCTTTGAACTTGCTTAATCCGGAGTCTAATGGTAGTGCTGACTAGATTGTGAAGTTTTGGGACTGTTTGCTCCTTGTTCTTTGAGCTTTCTTCTTCTGATTTTAGCCTCCACCTCTTCTTTAAATCTCATTGAAAAGTAATCTGTTATACTTGGCTCGTCTATTGCTAGCGCTAAGAGATTGGCTTGGTGGTTGTTGAGGTCAATACTCAGGAGTCCCTGGATAGCAAAGTCTGCTAATCTTTCTTATTGCTTCTTGTTGAAATAAGCAATAAGGTCTACTCCGCCTTCTTCTTCAGTAGGCGGAGGAGAACAGGCATTTTGGTCGACATATTAAACTTCCTACTTTTGTGGTCTAAGTGGATCATGGGAGATCCTATTACTTGGCTTAGAGTTCCACATTCGGAAAGGTGCGACCTATTTATTAACTTTTTAATTTAAAAGTCAGTATATAACTTATCGGTGTGCCATAAAGTTTCTTATAAGATATATATTTATATGATATACTTTCTCTCATCAAGCTTTGATTAGGCAATCGTGACATATTTGGAAGTATGAGGTCTAGAAGTGTTAAATCTATTTAATAACTAGTTATTGCTTATATTTGTGTTTTTATCTACAATTGTCATTAGATTTTTAGTGTGATTCATGAAATCCTTTATATCTTTCACCATTTACTGGCTTACACTACTAGTCATGATTAATCTTTTTGAGAATTAAAATATATATATTAAGCAATTCACTTATTTTAAAAGTCGTCTGTTTGATGTCTTTAACAACAAGTGAATCTTTAGTTTATGATCTGAGAGTAGAATTCTTTCTTGAGCTAAATTTGAAATTAGATTATGGTTGGCTTGTAAACCTTTATTAAGTAGAATCCTATGAAAATTTTCTTGGAGAAGCTACAGTTGTTCTGCAACTAGACATTCAAATAATTATAAATATATACTTAAACATGTTGAAACCATTGACTAAATGGCAGTTAACTCTAATATCATCATTATTAATTCTAAATTTCTATTTTTAACTTCTCAAATGACTCCTTAAACTATTATCCATTACATTAACTTTACTTGGAGACTGATCATGCAACATCGGTTATGATTTATTTTCTTGGTTTATATAATCGTCTTGTGATAGTATATCAAATTACTGAGATTATTATATATTTTACAATCTTGATGTGAAGTTCTAAGCATCAAAATAGTTGTTTTGTTATTATCCTAATTGAACAGCACTTTTCTTTAATTTCAATCTTTTCTTTGTTTAGTCATTGATATAATTTGTTGAAATTTAATTAACTTGTAAATTTTATTGATAATTAGTAGGTTAAAGCGATAAACCATTAATGCTTGATTTTTAAGACAATGCAAAATCTGATTTCAATCTTATATGGGTGTGCATGCCATTTGCTTTTAGAGTAGTCGTCATAGTTGTTTAATTTTGTCTTTATTGCTTTATTGTTTAATTTTTTTGCATTTAAAATATAAAAGTATGATACTTTGCTTAATAAAAATTAAATAGATGACTATTTATTAACATATCATTTAATCTCCCAATAATATGATTGACTTCTTTGTGAGAGTGGGTGAATTAACAACTGATAAAGTTTTATAGGATTGCTTTACTTTTTCTACACCATCCAGTTTCTTTGATTACTTAAAGAACACACCAAAACTAATTAATAAAATAATTAAATATATAATAATTGAAAAGCTAAAACATATTAATATAACTAGGGTTGATAAGCTAATCTTCTAATTTCTATATTTATGGGTCTTAACTGTTTAAGTATTATATAAATTATAATTAAACGTTAATTTATTTATATCTAAAATGATTAGAGTAAATTACAATTGAGTAATAATCGATTGCTTAAGACATTATTCCAATATATTTTAATAATTTAATGCTTTTAATTATCGAATGTAAATATATACCTTGTTTTTGCTATAAATTATTATCGTTGGCGGAAAGATTAATTTATTAATACATTATAAATTCAATTTATATGGAATATTGTAGGAATAAATTACATTTGGGATAATGAATTATTAATTAATTTAATTAAATATTAAAATCATGGCAGCTATGAAATCCAAAGTGACTCAAAAATAAAATTTAAATCGATTCTACGGTAGATCCCACAATTTTAGCTGAACTTTACTATTTGCAATATACATGAATTATCCTGGAAGCGAGATATTTTGATTTGAGCTATCTCCCAAAAACAGTAAAAGGGGTTTTTCTCGCTTAGATGATGAAATTAATTCATTATAGCAATAACAACCACTTTCTCATTTATAATGTTCCCCAGAGGATATAATATTGATAGGGTTAGGAGAGATTTTCCAAAAATATAACTGAAGTAATAAATTAAATAATTAATTATGATTTTAATTCATTTTCCAAATTCGAATGTATTCCTAAAATATTAGCAACTCACAAAATAATAGATGCAGCCAAATGACGAAAAAGAGAGTAGTTAATCTCAGAAGTTACCACTTTCAAAGCCCTAGTAAAGTTAACATAAGCAGCAGTAACTACAAATTACTCCTCAATTGCTCAAATAATAAACTGTAGTTGTAAGCCAATTCATTTTACAATTCTGAAACTAATGCATGATTAATAATTAATTAGAGTTTTAATGATGTAAATGCAATCTTAAAAGAGGCTAAAAATATAAATATCTAGCTTGATTCTGTATTTGAAGGTGTAGACTCCTCTTATAATAAAATTCAAACTATTGACTCTGAATTGCAAGGTTAACTATAGGTATATACAGATTTATTAATGAACATATTTAGATTATTCGAATGTTAGTCGTGTAGTTAGAAAATAAAAAACTTGACGTGCAACTCCTCTATGATAAAGTTCATAATAATTGATTCAATATCTTATATTTTATTTATTAAAGTTCTGATTTCGTCGCATTCTACTTAGAAACTTTAAGAAGTAACTTAAACAATAATATACTGAAAAGATATTAATAACTCTCTATTTATAGACTCTGCAATAGTTAAGTGAAAGCTAAATAAATTAACAATTGCTGAAAGTATCAGAGACAGAGGAAGAAATAAACAAACGAAGTCACGGAGTGAGTGACCAAAGCATGAGTCAGACAAATGATAACACGAATGCAAATTCATCTGCAATAATGAGAAATAACATTATATCAGACAATCAATAAATTCTTGGTTACAGCGACCAAGCCAACATTTAAAAATCTGATGCACTCTCTAAAAATACTCAGTAGTAGATGTCTGGGCTAGGTGAGGAAGAGGTCTCTAAAATCAAGACATTGTGTGATTTTGTTGATGAGGAATCAATAGAATTGATAACATCAAAGGCAGAGAGCAGTATGCAAAATTTAAAGGTAAGATTATAAATAAGATTTTCATATACTGAATAAATTTATAATGGCCACAATTATTTCACAATACTGTATCTTCTAATTATCTTTATATAGCAAATCAAGGATGATACAATTTCAATTACTGAATCTCTGATAAAGTAAATAGACTTGCATATAAGTAAAATCCATAAATCTAAAACTGACTTGGATTATCAGCATTCTCAATTAAAGTAAAAATATATGAGGCTGAAATCAATCCAAAAAGAACTACTTTAAATGGCGAAAACCATCGAAAAAGTTCATAATTAAATTGACACAATAAATTTACAGAAAGAGCAGTTAGACTAATTGTACTAGGCTATATCAGTAGTTTATAAACAAAGTTAACTGCTGAAGGAGGAAATGAATTAGATATTTGACATAGTCAGGAATCAAAGTGATTCTTATGATGATTTTTATGAAGCATCCAGGGAAAGTTATGTTAGCTTTGTTAATTTCGCACCAAGAGTGTAACAAACTATGCAAGAAGTTTATAAAATTAATATCTACTCTTTAATATACTTCTTTAAAGTTGACCACCAGTTTCAGTAATTTGAAATGGCAAGACTGTAGAGTTTAGAAGACTATGAGGAAATTGAAAAGTTAACTACTTGGTATGAATACTTCTAAAAATCATATTAGGAACTTGAAGTTGAACTCGAACGCAGGCAATAGTATGAACAGCAAATCAGACAAAAAGTTGAAATGTTTAGATCTTACTTAGTTAACGAGATTCGATAAGAACAACTTATAAGAATAGATTTCAATGAAAGTCTTTTATATTCATATATAATTATGTTTATTATATATTAGTTACAAGTCACTATAGATACTTACCTGGAAATTTGAAGTAAAATTTAGACAATCCACCTATCAGATACGAGATCTATCCCAAATTCTTTGATTAATTGTCTTAAATAGATGAATCGCAATAATTAGGATAATCTTCAACAAATAAAATACTTGCAACTTAATTAATATATTATTAATACTTTTAATAAATATATACTTGAATTCTTGGATAATTTTGCTTAGAAATTTGCAGAAGAAGAAAATTAGAATATGTCTTAGTTTAATTAAGACAATTTTAAAAGCTTCTAATAACATTAAAATATGTGAATTTCATGAAAAAGTTATTTAAGTACATTCCTGATTGGTTGATTCAATTAAATAAATAAAATTGCAAGAAGAAATATTGGTTTTCAAAAGATGATTAAATTGAATAAATTTATCTGTATTTATTGTATGATTAATTTTAATAATGAAAATTTAAGCTTTATTAATATTTATGAATTTTAAATAAAATAGAGAAGTAATAAAACCAAATTACTATAATTATCGGAGGGGAGGGATATTTAAACATAAATAAAATAATATTTTCTTTATTAAAATAAGTTAATTAAAGTAGTTCGTTTTATTTCATATAAGCTGAAAATAAAATTGAATTACTAAAAATATAAAAGTTTATATGAAACATCTAAACTTTTTATATTAATGCTTTCTGATATTAGTTTTATTTGCACTCCTCATATTGTAATAAAATGAGAAGTGAATAATTACTATTCTATCGATAACACAACTTGTTTTACATTTTTTGTATTGTTTTTCATCAAACGTTGTGGTGTTAGTCAAGTTATTGCTTAACTGTTTGAGGATAATTATAAAATATTATACTATTCTATTTAATAACGAATATTTGTTATATATAGGATCAGTGGTTGTTGTTTTTTATTTGCGTAGATATTGAGCTTCTAAATCTTCATAGTTGAAGTTCTCATCAGTGAATTAATTATCATAGACCCAGGCACCAACCATATGTGGGTACTGTTCGTGGAAGTGCACAGTAGTTGGCTCTCCAGAGAGTAGCACTGGCTTGTAATAACCAAAGTGATCAGTTTGCAGAGCAGTGTCAGTGTAGACCAAGTGTTTACCCCACAAGTTGGAATGCTCTCTGCTGTCGTGCATAGCAGCATACTACTCAAATTGTTGTTCAATATATAATTCGTATTTCTCTAACATGATGCTAATCTCAGTCTCGTCCTTGGAGTTCAAGATCTTATCGAAATCCTTTCTTGCTTTGTATTGCTCCTCGTAGAATCTGTCCACATTGGTTCTTTTAACTGTGAAGACATGCTGAGCAAGCAACTTTCTCATGGTACCCCTGAAAACAAAGTATAAAACAAGGAAACACTATAGCTTACTTGTAGAGTCTGCTGATTCTTTGCTCAGTGGTCAAAACTGAGGGGTCTTTGACTTGGTAAGCGAAGAGATTGTTGACTTGCTTAAAGCTGAAATTTTTGCAATAATAGTAAGCTTTAGACATTTCTTTAATTAATTATAATCTTTATATAATTAATGTTTAAATCATAACAATTGTTAAATGTATTATCTTAATTAATCAATCAAATCATTCTTCTCTCCAGTTTTTACTTTTTCTCTTTCTAGCCATGCTCTAAATGATTTGCTCATTGGTATTTCTAGTTGCCACTCTCTCTCCTGTGGCTGATCCTTTCACATTAGTGAGACCCTCAACGTAGTTCCCAAGTGGGATTTTCTTATAGCCATTAACTTTTAGGTTTTTTATATCTACATCTTGCTCAGCATTAATACTCAATAAAAATTATTTCGTAGATTACTTCTAATTAAACTAATAGTATATCTTAAATTAACTTTTAAGTTTAATAATAATAGAATAATTTAAAAGCATTATCTATTAATAATACTAAAACAATTAAATTTCCAAAAAAGATTAAGCAATATAGATAAAGATTTAACAATAAAAATACCTTAGAAATAATTAAATCAACTATATCAACTGTTATAGTAATAAATAAAAATCCAAAGTAATTTGTATGTTTTTAATAATGAGTTCCCAACCCATCCAACTAATCATTGATGCATTATCTGTGCACAACTTCTTTGGTGAATATGTTAAAGGCAGGTTGTTGTAATTTTTAGCAAGTTCCCCAAACATATCTCTCATCATACCATTGCATGAAACGCCTCCAGCCAGGTTCTATATAGTAAATGATTAAAAGGCTATTTAACTTACCAAAGCATTAATATCGATCCCCTTGTAATAAAGCCAATCAAGTGCAACTTTAGTCTTATTTTTAACTTGCTTTAACACTACAAATTGAATTGAGAAGGCATAGTCGCACAAATCCTTAAAATTGAAGTTCTTAAAGTCTCTTTCATAAATGGGTACTCTAGTTTCTTAATCTTTTGGTCTCTCATAAAACTATTGGAAGTGGTAAAACTTATAAGAAAATATTTACAGAAGAGATAATAGCAGTTCTCACACCGGTGTATGTCATGTCGGCATTAGGCTCAATCTTAAAGCCTAGTGGGAATACGTAATCAGCCTATTTTCCATATCTAGCCATTAACTCAATAAAGTTTCCTCTGTGAATATCATCTTTGTCTATGAAATCGTAGAAATCAGCTGGGATTTGATCATGTGGATTATTTATATTATGCTCTTGAATAATAACAATAATTTATTTGAAAATTTTGTCAATAAAATATCTTAAAAATACTGATACTTCAGCTAGAATTCAAGTCAATCAGCTTAATGACCGTTTTTTAAAGTTGAGGACAGCAGACCCTCATTAAAAAAGAAGAATTAAACATAATTTTTAAAAGAATAATCTGTTTGAAAAGCAAAATTTGATATCAGAATAAAATAAATCCTAGAAATTATTTATTGCCATAATAATTTATAACTATATCAATGTATATATTATTTATAATTAAAAAATACGGTAAAATATAAATAATAGATTAAGATATTTTTAAAGGAAAAAGTAAAACTTGAATAGTTTTATTTTTAATTTTTTACACTTATTTAATGAGATGTCCAAAATATAATGTGTAAATTTTTCTCGATTAATTAAACTGAATTTTCTTCATTTTATCATAAAATCTCTCCAATTTATATTCTTTAAAATATTAGAAAATTGATAGCAAATTTAAATCATATAACAATAATTTTTTCTTAATTTTAATATTTTTAAAGAGCAATAGTAATAACTCAAACAAATTAAGCATAAGTTAAGCTCAAAATAGTACCTTTTTAACTTCAAACTAAGAATTTAATAGAGTCAGATAAAGCTTACAAAGCCAAAAATAATTGCGGCAATCCTACTCTCAAAGTACTAAAAGATTGAAGCATTAAAATTAAAGTTTCAATAGTCAAATTGGAACAATTTCAAACCAAAAATAGCTAGTTTTGAACTCAGTTGTAGGTCAAAGCTTAAAAATAAATAATATACAGATGAGTCAAGCAATTGATTAACAATAAAAGGAAGAGAACAATGAATATTATGAGAGAAGCTATATTCAATTTAATACTGATTAATACAATAGGAGGAATACAAGTCAATCTGCAATTAGATATAGGCCATAAAATGCAAAAATGAAATAAATTTGAAGCAATAATTTTCCATAAATTAATTACTTATTGTTGTTTTATAATAAATGGAATAAAATAAAATAAAGCATTTTGTATAATAGAAATATAATAGCGATAATTTAAAATATTTTATTTGAAATTGATTAATTATGATTCAGCTTTCTTTAGTTTTAATATCACTTCTTATACCTTAGGAATGGCCACATGAATGACCACTTGCATGATTATGATTGCACCCCTTGACTTATCCACTATTGTCTGTAGATTACTACTGTAAATACACCTTGTGTTAGGGTATAAACTCCTGTGTGTATATATAAACAAACTAAACTATTCCATATACAAATAAAGAATAGTTTTACATCTGAATTTTAAGTAATTCTTCAAACATTACAGAGAAATTAAGTACAACTAAAAATGCGAGCTTAAATAACCTAGCATTATCTTCTATGAATTTAGATACATTTAAAATGCCAAATTCTCAACATTTTAATGAGTAATAACGAAATGATAATTTTGAAAATTATTTTTAAATTTATTGATTGTGTATATAGACACAATATTTTATACCTACATAAATTGAATTAATAATCAAACAAACAAAAACTAAATGAGATATATCTTCGATAAAACCTTTTCATTTAAATTTAAAATTGGAATTATTTTAAAAAAGATAACTTTAAAAATTAAAATTTAACTAATATACTATAATATAGACGCAAAAATTATTGATTAATGCAATATTTTAATAAATATAATCTTCTAATTGATTTTGATATTAAAAAAACTATTATTAAAATAATAAATGAAAATGAACTAATAGCCAATAATTATTATTATTATTTAAACCTGAAATCAAATTAACACTGGGTGTTAAGCGTGCCAGATAAAATAATCAGCAATTTTACTTAACCCTTTTGATTTTCGACTCCTTCACTTATTGGCAATAAATTTAAATATTTTGGGTGATTATTGCTTTGCTAGCTGGGACCAAATTGCTTATTAATGAGTGACTTATCAACTTAAAAATACTCATTTAATATCCCTTATTTTTTCTTCTAGTTAACCTCTTCATCCTAGTTTTATTTTTGATTTATCTTTTGTTATTTTTAGTTTTATACACAATAGGCAATTACTTGGTTTAAGCTGTTAAAGAGTATATAGTAGATTATTAGGGCTGCAAAAATAAGGAATAAATTCCAATATGATGAAACTGAATTTATTATAGTTAAAGTGCAAAAACAAGTAGACAAAAAGAAAAGCTAACTGTATTCTTTGATAAAGATTCCTTGCAATAACAGTTAAAGTCCAACAATTTCATTGAGTCTAAACAAAACTAGAAAAATATTTAATTTACTTAACAATAAAAGTAAAGTTTATTATCAATAACTCCAAAAAGTGATATCAAATTTATGATGATGATCGTAATCTTAATTAACCGTCTATTTGTCATTTACACAACATTAATCATGGTGAAAATAGTTGTTATAGCAAATAAGATAATAGAAATTAAGTTCCCATTTTTGATTTATTCTATTAAACTCCATATATTTCCAGTTATTAAGTTTCCTTTAAAAACAAATTTATAATTTTCAAGATACAATCTACTTAAGAGTGTTTCTATTACACTAATACCATTTTATCCAGTGATAATTGGCATGTAAGATAGTACAGTAACTATAAAGAAAGCCATGAATATGCTTGACACTCTATTAAATATCTAGTTTACTTTTGAAAAATCTAAACTAGAAGTCTGTCTCCCATCAATGTCATAATAGTTCTAGAATTCAATCTAGATCAGCCTGATTATTATCATACAAACGAAAAGTGGGAAAAACCAAATCGCAAGTTAATTAAGGTTTAAGGCAAATGCGTAAGATATCATAGAGAGCTCTAAATTGTTGTTTAATAGAGACCATAAATTCATCATCATACAGCCTAAGAACAATTTAAATTAAAAAAAATTAATATGATTAATTAAAAATGCTTCCTTTAATAAATAGTGTGTGAGACTAACATTAAACGTTTGCCAACCACATAGTGTATGGATTAAGGAATAACAATACAATAATGTTTATTCTAAAAGCTTTGCTATACTATGCATATAAACTATTTATCATCAAAGTCAAAGGTATAAAAACAAATATCATTTCTATCATCAAAGAGTATAGTCTGATTACTAAATTTATAACTAAAATATGCTCAACTGTGTTAAGTTATTACAAGTCTCCTTATAAAGTAAAGAGCTTCAGCATTTCACCTTAAAGTATGTAATTATAAACAGTTAAAGGTGATTCAATAGTAGTTCTATTGTTTGAGAAGATCTCTTGAAAACTATTTGAGGTGTAATCAACTATCTTATTGTATTTATCTGAAATTTAAACCGAAGTGGTATTTTGTATAAACGATTGAGCAGTTAGCGATATAATTAATAAGAGCTTAATTGCCAGTAAGAACTGAAACAATTTCATTAATGGCATTTTTGAGTTGGAAATTTTTTACGAAACTCTTGCTAATAAACTAGGAACCTCATTTACTGGTGCAATATTTTTATTGATGTATAGCATGGACTTCTCTGCTATATCAACTAATTTAATAGATGGATGCCAGTGCTCTCTCATAATATCCTCAAATGAAACATTATCGAGATTGAACATGGAGTAATACAATGCTGGCTCTTTTAGCTCTATAGATATCAATGGAGCATCAAATGGAAAAGATTTTGAAAGATCTAAGGTAATGGTGGAAAGTTTATCGAGTACTATTACTGTACGAGTTGATGGATCGTATTTGTATTTTATGCTTGAACTTTCCAAACTCTTAAGTTCTATAAAACAAATTATGAGGATAAAATTTTATTACCATTTAATATTCTTGTTTAGGCCACATTAGACACCTATGGCTTAGCTCTCTGTTGAGTGATTAATGTTTCCTTTTCTTCTTCTTCAATAATATCTTATTGTTCTAGTAAATCACTATTGTCATGTGTTGTATTTGACACTGATTCTTGAGAATACTCGTGTTTAGAATCTTATTACATTTTGATTTGAATTTATTTAAATATACAGTCATTAAATTGTCAATCATTTATAAGATTCTTATCAATGATTTCTTTGCATTTGTTTTAATTTGAAAGCATTAATGTGCTAAAATATATTATTAAATAATTTATAATTTTCAATGAACTCTTCTTTAAAAAGAAAAGCACTAAGCTAAAAAGAATCAGCTTTTATCAGATCTTAGAAGTAGTGATTAATTCTATAAAAGCAGAATATAAAACCTAAAAATCCATATTTTAAAGACGTGGACCTGCCATAAAAATTATAGTTATCAACTGTGAGTAAAGGTGAAGAATATCTCTAAAATAAAAAATAAATTTTATCAAATGATAGTTTTATAATATATATATTAAACTATTTAAAGGTCTTAAGATTTTTTAAGATTATTTTAAGAAAAATTAAAATCATTTATATTTAAGTTTCTTGTAGCAGCAAGAAGATTTTTATTAAAATTATGGATAAGTAAATTAAGTTACAAAAGTAAAATAAAAATCTTCAATTAATGAAAGAAATACATAAAAATACCTAAGAAAGAGGATATTTATTTTTCCTTTTTTAATAATAGAATAAGAATTTCAATCCTCATTTACATAATATAATACAGAATAGAGTTTTTTATTTGTTGAAAAATTAGCTAATCAAAATTCTCCAGAATATATACATATAAAAAAAACTCGAATTTTAAATATCCTTGAAATTTGATTTATATATTTTTTTGGAATATTATAAGAAATTATTTTTGTAAAAACTAAGATTTATGGGCAAAAAATTAAGCTGACAATTTAAAAAAAAACCTTGAGAATATCACTTTTAACAAAAAGAGTATATAAAAATACTTTGATAAGAAAACCTTAGATTATTCTAAAACATTTATTTACATATTTTTTACTCTATCTTTGCACAAATTATTTATTGAGGTTTGAATTAAAATTTAAAAGTGATATAAATTATTTTAAAATTCTTTAACTAACTATAATAATTATTCAATGAAAGCAATAAAACTTTGAAAAAATATAAGGAAAAAAAGACGCTTAAGAAGCAGCATTCAGAATCAAATTAATTAATAGTTGCTAAAGAATCTGCTTAAAAATAAAATGAATATCTTTTTATAAATTTACCAACTGAATTTGAAAGTACACATGAAGATGAATTGTAATAAATGTAGCTAATATAGCCTATATTTAATGAGAAAACAAGCACTTCAAAACGTCAATTTAAGTAATAGCAGGATATTAATAATAGCATGATTAGTATTGCTTAAATAATTTAATTATAAACTGGAATTCTTTTTCAGAATATTTTTATATAGATATTAATTAATTTTTAAAAAATTAAATGTATTTCATAAAAAATAAAAATTGAAGAAAAAATGAGTATTCTTTCTAAAATAATGCACTTTATTCATTTTTTTGATAAATAGAGATTACTCAGACAATTTTACGATTTAAAATATTTTTTTTAAAAAAAGTGATTAAAAAGCTAATAATAATTATTTAATTATTAATTTTTATAAATAACAAAATATAAATTAATAAGCTGTTTTTTAAATGAAAAAAAATCTATGAGTTAGCTTAATAAATATTTTGCATACTAAAAATGAGTTTATATTAATAATCTTTATCTCTCTTTTAGTCTTGTCATTTCTTGCTATAAGAAGTATCTCAATAAATTTTTATTTATAAAACAAATAATACTGAAATGGGAATTCAAGATAAATTAAAATTCATCTAGCCATGATTATAAAAAATATATAAACCTATTTAATTAGTTAAAGAGATGTTTTTTATCTTTAATATTATTTACCTTATCAAATTACGATTTTCTAAATGAGATAAAAAAGTCAAACTCTTCTAATAAATTTAATTCAAAAAAACTTAAAAAATTTGTTGAATAGTCGAATATCAATTAGTTTAAATTTATAATATATATATATATACTTTATTTTTATTAAGAAATTATATTTTAATCTGCATTTTCTCACATTTTTTTTTGCTAGTTAGTTGAATTTTTCACTTAATTTATGAATACGTTGGGATGTGCAACATCTAATTAAGATTGCTCTGCTCCTAAAAGCTGAATATCCAAGACATTTTTGTCAAAAATATAAGCAACAAAAATTACAAAAATAACTCAGATAATTTCAAATTTTACTTTCATATTTTAAATTCTTAGTTTTTTTCAAAAAGTAATATATCAAATGTTAAAAGCGAGAATATTCTCTTGAACACTAATATTAATCAATGCTAAGATGACTCATTTTATTACACTGATATAATGGTGAAAAATGCACAATCTTTATTGCCATTTTATTCTAAATTGCTAAACTATTATTGAAATTTAATTAAGTAAGATTACCTACAAATAATTAAAAATTTTTTCTTAAATAATTATAAATTAAAATTTTTAATAGGTAAATTAAATTTCCATTTGATGCCACAAAGCATTATAAGAACCCTATCTAAAATCAGAAAACTGAATAAAAATGATATTTTTGCCATTATTCAAGTTTTAAAATATATTAGCTTGATTTTAATATTGATTTCTTCAAATTCAAGGGGGTGGCTACTTAATATCTCCTAAGAATACCTAGTACTTGTGCTACAAACTCAGAATTGATTTTTTAACCATAAAAGTTTACAGCAAAGTATTAGTATTCATGATTAGATTTACATAAAAAATGAATATCCTATATGTAGCAGGACTAAATAAACTACAAATCTGTATTAACAAAAAGCTTAATAATTAAATATTTTATAATTATTTAATCATTGTTTGGAGTTTATGATAAATTTATAGTTTATTGTATAGAAAATAATATTTGGAACATATTAGAACTGAATAAAGATCTAGATGTTACATTTTGTTGTTTTTATCTATTTTAATTTATATTATGTAGAATTTAATAATCAATGTTAAGTTTAGCTTCCAAATTAAAATTGGCTATAAAAGTAAACTGATTTTGGGTTTAAAATGAATGTTACTACAATTACGACAACACTTATAAGTTCATTAAATAACTCAAAATTTAACATACATTATTTATATAGGAAATATTTACAAAAAATACAAGTTTTTTTAAGGCCTGTTTTGAATAATAATTACTTTTTTTATCATAATAGGTAAATCAATTATCGATATTTAAGCTATAATTATCAAGTTAATACATATTATGATATTAATTAAGAGTAACCTTTTTATTTTAATACAAATACTTTTAATTGAGGATTATTTAGCATTATGAATCTTTAAGTCAATTTCTGGAATATTTATCTATTATCGATTAATTTAGTGGTGATAATATATTTAAACCCAATATTGTTCGTATTATAATATTAAGTTTTGTGCTAATAATTATTTATCCTTCTAATCTCCTAAATAATATTTAGATGTTGTACCATGAATTTAGATATTTACTTATTTCATTAAGGTAATGATTTTTGTAAGTTTTGAAGTTTAAATATGAGTTTTATTCTTTTTAGTAAAGATAAAAGATATATTTAAATCTAGATACATTATAACTCTATTCGTATATAAATAATTAAAATGACTGAAGTACAAATGTAAAATAATAATAGGAATATTTAAAGCTTGAAATTCTAAGTAGAATTAAATTGATTTTTGGGGATATATATATTTAGAGTATGTAAATCGAAATCATCATTTAAGCAATTATAATATTTTCAAAAAATTAAATTTAAGAGCATAGATGATAAAGTAATAAATATCAAAACGTATAAAATATAATATGAAAAATATTATAAAACATAAGGACTTTTTCAATATAAATTAGATATTAATTTTTAAAAAGTAAATTTATTAACAAATAAATTATTATTTATTATCTTTTTTCAAAAATTAATAATTAATTTTTGATTTATATAACATTTATAAATTAATTGTGTTTGGATTATGTTTTGCACTTTTGAAAAAGCATTTTGGAGTTCTGATTAATTTGCTATAATAAGCATTCTATATATACTCTAAATCTAACATACATTTACTTGTCACAATTAAAATACTTATTCGTAGCGGATTTAATTTAAGTATAATATGAATTCTTGTCATTACTCATTTTTAAGCAAAATAATGCAATATAGAAATTTATAATAAAATTAAAAAATATAAACAAGTCTTATAAGAATTTAAATTGTTCGAAATCTATTGTAAATTTGGGAAACACGATTTGCAGTCATTATAGTTAGTAGATAGAATAAATAGTATTTTATCATAGTTTCAATTGTAAAATAATACAATTCTCATTGAAAATGATTAATATTTACTTTCTTAAAAAAATAATAAAACTTCTTGCCTTTACATTTAATAATAAGTTATATTCAAAACTAATTCATACTTTTATCTTAATAAATATACTTTATTTGTGAATATGAATCTATCTTTAATTAACAAAAAAGCAATAATATTCTTTCAGGATTAAAATAAATTTATTTCATTTTTATCTATTTAAGCATTTAATATAAACTAAAGTTTAACAAACAACCTGAAGTTAAACGGAGATTTCGTAAGAATTAAATTTATTTCGGTTTTAATTTTATTTTATTTGAAATCCTTAATTTGAAAAATAATATGGTTTTAAATTTAATAAAATTCAATTTTTTATAACAAAATTTCAAATTAACTAAATAAATAGTTTTACATTAAATATTCATGATAAAAGTAATTAATATTTCGTTTTTCAAATTAAGTAATGTAATCAATATAATATGAGAAAAAAAATTAACAAAATTAGATAATGATTATTAGATATTTATAATACGTCTATATTTTGGAAAATAAAAATATAATAAAATAAAAATTTATATTTTTTTCTAAAATTTTAATTTAAAAATAAAATTGATGCATTAAATATGCTATAGATATACATGCATAAATAATTGAATTCCCTTAAAAAAAAATGTTAAATAATATTTAAGGAGAGAAAAATCGCTAGAAAGATGGAAGTATTCAGCAATTAAAATTAAGAAAAATTAATTAATTAAAAAGATAATCATGAATAAATTAAAAGAAATAATTATTTCAGGAAATGAATGAATATAATTTATCATCTATAAATGATTGAAGGAAATGATATGTGAATTATAATTTACTATATAATTAAAGATAAAAAATCAAAACAAAACAAAATGAAAAAATTTAATTTTACATTAAATTATAATATACAAAATAATAAAAAACAATGCTTTAATTAATAAGAGAAATCTAATTTAAAAAATAATGGCATCAGGTATAAAAATCATTCAATAAAATAAATTAAATAAAAACAAATACATAATAATATTTAAATAAAAATAAAGGAAAATAATTAAAAGAATTTAAAAGCCAAAAACTTTCTAAAATGAAACTAATTAACAAAATACTGATGCCATTATCTCGACAGTAAATATGTCTTATGCTCTCTGCATCTATCAATCCTAGGTTTTCGTGGGCAAATAACCGTAATATGATATGGGCAGCAACTCCATACTATTTCATTGCTAACTGGTCATGTGTTTTTGACTGTGCATTTAGCAAAATTGAAACTTGAGTGTGGACTTTTGGAGCACCAACCAATTGTGAGCTCTTGAAATAATTTTGTGGTCTTGCCAATAATATCACTCGAACTAGGGCAATGTAGGGTCGAGGAACATTATGAAACATATTTCAGCAATTTCTAGGAAGTGTCCGCTGAGATATAGCAGTTTCCATGAATGACCTCAGATTTCATGCCAAACTTCCATTAAGCAAATGCGATGCCATTATCTCGAAAGTAAATATCTCTTATGCTCTCTGCATCTTTCAATCCTAGGTTTTCGTGGGCAAATAACCGTAATATGATTTGGGGAGCAACTCCCCAATACTATTTCATTGCTAACTGGTCATGTGTTTTTGACTGTGCATTTAGCAAAATTGAAACTTGAGTGTGGACTTTTGGAGCACCAACCAATTGTGAGCTCTTGAAATAATTTTGTGGTCTTGCCAATAATATCACTCGAACTAGGGCAATGTAGGGTCGAGGAACATTATGAAACATATTTCAGCAATTTCTAGGAAGTGTCCGCTGAGATATAGCAGTTTCCATGAATGACCTCAGATTTCATGCCAAACTTCCATTAAGCTAATGCTGATGCCATTATCTCGAAAGTAAATATCTCTTATGCTCTCTGCATCTTTCAATCCTAGGTTTTCGTGGGCAAATAACCGTAATATGATTTGGGGAGCAACTCCCCAATACTATTTCATTGCTAACTGGTCATGTGTTTTTGACTGTGCATTTAGCAAAATTGAAACTTGAGTGTGGACTTTTGGAGCACCAACCAATTGTGAGCTCTTGAAATAATTTTGAGGTCTTGCCAATAATATCACTTGAACTGGGGCGATGTAGGGTCGAGGAACATTATAAAACATATTTCTGCAATTTCTAGGAAGTGTTCGCTGAGATATAGCAGTTTCCATGAATGACCTCAGATTTCATGCCAAACTTCCATTAAGCAAATGCTGATGCCATTATCTCGAAAGTAAATATCTCTTATGCTCTCTGCATCTTTCAATCCTAGGTTTTCGTGGGCAAATAACCGTAATATGATTTGGGGAGCAACTCCCCAATACTATTTCATTGCTAACTGGTCATGTGTTTTTGACTGTGCATTTAGCAAAATTGAAACTTGAGTGTGGACTTTTGGAGCACCAACCAATTGTGAGCTCTTGAAATAATTTTGAGGTCTTGCCAATAATATCACTCGAACTAGGGCAATGTAGGGTCGAGGAACATTATGAAACATATTTCAGCAATTTCTAGGAAGTGTCCGCTGAGATATAGCAGTTTCCATGAATGACCTTAGATTTCATGCCAAGCTTCCATTAAGCAAATGCTGATGCCATTATCTCGACAGTAAATATCTCTTATGCTCTCTGCATCTTTCAATCCTAGGTTTTCGTGGGCAAATAACCTTAATATGATATGGGGAGCAACTCCCCAATACTATTTCATTGCTAACTGGTCATGTGTTTTTGACTGTGCATTTAGCAAAATTGAAACTTGAGTGTGGACTTTTGGAGCACCAACCAATTGTGAGCTCTTGAAATAATTTTGAGGTCTTGCCAATAATATCACTCGAACTAGGGCAATGTAGGGTCGAGGAACATTATGAAACATATTTCAGCAATTTCTAGAAAGTGTCCGCTGAGATATAGCAGTTTCCATGAATGACCTCAGATATCATGCCAAACTTCCATTAAGCTAATGCTGATGCCATTATCTCGAAAGTAAATATCTCTTATGCTCTCTGCATCTATCAATCCTAGGTTTTCGTGGGCAAATAAACGTAATATGATTTGGGCAGCAACTCCCCAATACTATTTCATTGCTAACTGGTCATGTGTTTTTGACTGTGCATTTAGCAAAATTGAAACTTGAGTGTGGACTTTTGGAGCACCAACCAATTGTGAGCTCTTGAAATAATTTTGAGGTCTTGCCAATAATATCACTCGAACTAGGGCAATGTAGGGTCGAGGAACATTATGAAACATATTTCAGCAATTTCTAGAAAGTGTCCGCTGAGATATAGCAGTTTCCATGAATGACCTCAGATATCATGCCAAACTTCCATTAAGCTAATGCTGATGCCATTATCTCGAAAGTAAATATCTCTTATGCTCTCTGCATCTATCAATCCTAGGTTTTCGTGGGCAAATAAACGTAATATGATTTGGGCAGCAACTCCCCAATACTATTTCATTGCTAACTGGTCATGTGTTTTTGACTGTGCATTTAGCAAAATTGAAACTTGAGTGTGGACTTTTGGAGCACCAACCAATTGTGAGCTCTTGAAATAATTTTGTGGTCTTGCCAATAATATCACTCGAACTAGGGCAATGTAGGGTCGAGGAACATTATAAAACATATTTCAGCAATTTCTAGGAAGTGTCCGCTGAGATATAGCAGTTTCCATGAATGACATCAGATTTCATGCCAAACTTCCATTAAGCAAATGCTGATGCCATTATCTCGAAAGTAAATATCTCTTATGCTCTCTGCATCTATCAATCCTAGGTTTTCGTGGGCAAATAAACGTAATATGATTTGGGCAGCAACTCCCCAATACTATTTCATTGCTAACTGGTCATGTGTTTTTGACTGTGCATTTAGCAAAATTGAAACTTGAGTGTGGACTTTTGGAGCACCAACCAATTGTGAGCTCTTGAAATAATTTTGTGGTCTTGCCAATAATATCACTCGAACTAGGGCAATGTAGGGTCGAGGAACATTATAAAACATATTTCAGCAATTTCTAGGAAGTGTCCGCTGAGATATAGCAGTTTCCATGAATGACATCAGATTTCATGCCAAACTTCCATTAAGCAAATGCTTGCCATTATCTCGAAAGTAAATATCTCTTATGCTCTCTGCATCTATCAATCCTAGGTTTTCGTGGGCAAATAAACGTAATATGATTTGGGCAGCAACTCCCCAATACTATTTCATTGCTAACTGGTCATGTGTTTTTGACTGTGCATTTAGCAAAATTGAAACTTGAGTGTGGACTTTTGGAGCACCAACCAATTGTGAGCTCTTGAAATAATTTTGTGGTCTTGCCAATAATATCACTCGAACTAGGGCAATGTAGGGTCGAGGAACATTATAAAACATATTTCAGCAATTTCTAGGAAGTGTCCGCTGAGATATAGCAGTTTCCATGAATGACATCAGATTTCATGCCAAACTTCCATTAAGCAAATGCCTGATGCCATTATCTCGAAAGTAAATATCTCTTATGCTCTCTGCATCTATCAATCCTAGGTTTTCGTGGGCAAATAAACGTAATATGATTTGGGCAGCAACTCCCCAATACTATTTCATTGCTAACTGGTCATGTGTTTTTGACTGTGCATTTAGCAAAATTGAAACTTGAGTGTGGACTTTTGGGAGCACCAACCAATTGTGAGCTCTTGAAATAATTTTGAGGTCTTGCCAATAATATCACTCGAACTAGGGCAATGTAGGGTCGAGGAACATTATGAAACATATTTCAGCAATTTCTAGAAAGTGTCCGCTGAGATATAGCAGTTTCCATGAATGACCTCAGATATCATGCCAAACTTCCATTAAGCAAATGCTGATGCCATTATCTCGAAAGTAAATATCTCTTATGCTCTCTGCATCTATCAATCCTAGGTTTTCGTGGGCAAATAAACGTAATATGATTTGGGCAGCAACTCCCCAATACTATTTCATTGCTAACTGGTCATGTGTTTTTGACTGTGCATTTAGCAAAATTGAAACTTGAGTGTGGACTTTTGGAGCACCAACCAATTGTGAGCTCTTGAAATAATTTTGTGGTCTTGCCAATAATATCACTCGAACTAGGGCAATGTAGGGTCGAGGAACATTATAAAACATATTTCAGCAATTTCTAGGAAGTGTCCGCTGAGATATAGCAGTTTCCATGAATGACATCAGATTTCATGCCAAACTTCCATTAAGCAAATGCTGATGCCATTATCTCGAAAGTAAATATCTCTTATGCTCTCTGCATCTATCAATCCTAGGTTTTCGTGGGCAAATAAACGTAATATGATTTGGGCAGCAACTCCCCAATACTATTTCATTGCTAACTGGTCATGTGTTTTTGACTGTGCATTTAGCAAAATTGAAACTTGAGTGTGGACTTTTGGCACCAACCAATTGTGAGGCTCTTGAAATAATTTTGAGGTCTTGCCAATAATATCACTCGAACTAGGGCAATGTAGGGTCGAGGAACATTATGAAACATATTTCAGCAATTTCTAGAAAGTGTCCGCTGAGATATAGCAGTTTCCATGAATGACCTCAGATATCATGCCAAACTTCCATTAAGCTAATGCTGATGCCATTATCTCGAAAGTAAATATCTCTTATGCTCTCTGCATCTATCAATCCTAGGTTTTCGTTGGCCAATAACCGTAATATGATATGGGCACAACTCCCCAATACTATTTCATTGCTAACTGGTCATGTGTTTTTGACTGTGCATTTAGCAAAATTGAAAGTTGAGTGTGGACTTTTGGAGCACCAACCAATTGTGAGCTCTTGAAATAATTTTGAGGTCTTGCCAATAATATCACTCGAACTAGGGCAATGTAGGGTCGAGGAACATTATAAAACATATTTCTGCAATTTCTAGGAAGTGTCCGCTGAGATATAGCAGTTTCCATGAATGACCTCAGATATCATGCCAAACTTCCATTAAGCAAATGTTGATGCCATTATCTCGAAAGTAAATATCTCTTATGCTCTCTGCATCTATCAATCCTAGGTTTTCGTGGGCAAATAAACGTAATATGATTTGGGCAGCAACTCCCCAATACTATTTCATTGCTAACTGGTCATGTGTTTTTGACTGTGCATTTAGCAAAATTGAAACATGAGTGTGGACTTTTGGAGCACCAACCAATTGTGAGCTCTTGAAAAAATTTTGAAGTCTTGCCAATAATATCACTCGAACTAGGGCAGTGTAGGGTCGAGGAACATTATAAAACATATTTCAGCAATTTCTAGGAAGTGTCCGCTGAGATATAGCAGTTTCCATGAATGACCTCAGATTTCATGCCAAACTTCCATTAAGCAAATGCTGATGCCATTATCTCGAAAGTAAATATCTCTTATGCTCTCTGCATCTTTCAATCCTAGGTTTTCGTGGGCAAATAACCGTAATATGATAAGGGGAGCAACTCCCCAATACTATTTCATTGCTAACTGGTCATGTGTTTTTGACTGTGCATTTAGCAAAAATGAAACTTGAGTGTGGACTTTTGGAGCACCAACCAATTGTGAGCTCTTGAAATAATTTTGAGGTCTTGCCATAATATCACTCGAACTAGGGCAATGTAGGGTCGAGGAACATTATAAAACATATTTCTGCAATTTCTAGGAAGTGTCCGCTGAGATATAGCAGTTTCCATGAATGACCTCAGATATCATGCCAAACTTCCATTAAGCAAATGCTGATGCCATTATCTCGAAAGTAAATATCTCTTATGCTCTCTGCATCTATCAATCCTAGGTTTTCGTGGGCAAATAAACGTAATATGATTTGGGCAGCAACTCCCCAATACTATTTCATTGCTAACTGGTCATGTGTTTTTGACTGTGCATTTAGCAAAATTGAAACTTGAGTGTGGACTTTTGGAGCACCAACCAATTGTGAGCTCTTGAAATAATTTTGTGGTCTTGCCAATAATATCACTCGAACTAGGGCAATGTAGGGTCGAGGAACATTATAAAACATATTTCAGCAATTTCTAGGAAGTGTCCGCTGAGATATAGCAGTTTCCATGAATGACATCAGATTTCATGCCAAACTTCCATTAAGCAAATGCTGATGCCATTATCTCGAAAGTAAATATCTCTTATGCTCTCTGCATCTATCAATCCTAGGTTTCGTGGGCAAATAACCGTAATATGAAATGGGCAGCAACTCCCCAATACTATTTCATTGCTAACTGGTCATGTGTTTTTGACTGTGCATTTAGCAAAATTGAAAGTTGAGTGTGGACTTTTGGAGCACCAACCAATTGTGAGCTCTTGAAATAATTTTGAGGTCTTGCCAATAATATCACTCGAACTAGGGCAATGTAGGGTGAGGAACATTATAAAACATATTTCTGCAATTTCTAGGAAGTGTCCGCTGAGATATAGCAGTTTCCATGAATGACCTCAGATATCATGCCAAACTTCCATTAAGCAAATGCTGATGCCATTATCTCGAAAGTAAATATCTCTTATGCTCTCTGCATCTATCAATCCTAGGTTTTCGTGGGCAAATAAACGTAATATGATTTGGGCAGCAACTCCCCAATACTATTTCATTGCTAACTGGTCATGTGTTTTTGACTGTGCATTTAGCAAAATTGAAACTTGAGTGTGGATTTGGAGCACCAACCAATTGTGAGCTCTTGAAATAATTTTGAGGTCTTGCCAATAATATCACTCGAACTAGGGCAATGTAGGGTCGAGGAACATTATAAAACATATTTCAGCAATTTCTAGGAAGTGTCCGCTGAGATATAGCAGTTTCCATGAATGACCTTAGATTTCATGCCAAGCTTCCATTAAGCAAATGCTGATGCCATAATCTCGACAGTAAATATCTCTTATGCTCTCTGCATCTATCAATCCTAGGTTTTCGTGGGCAAATAACCTTAATATGATATGGGCAGCAACTCCCCAATACTATTTCATTGCTAACTGGTCATGTGTTTTTGACTGTGCATTTAGCAAAATTGAAATTGAGTGTGGACTTTTGGAGCACCAACCAATTGTGAGCTCTTGAAATAATTTTGAGGTCTTGCCAATAATATCACTCGAACTAGGGCAATGTAGGGTCGAGGAACATTATGAAACATATTTCAGCAATTTCTAGAAAGTGTCCGCTGAGATATAGCAGTTTCCATGAATGACCTCAGATATCATGCCAAACTTCCATTAAGCTAATGCTGATGCCATTATCTCGACAGTAAATATCTCTTATGCTCTCTGCATCTATCAATCCTAGGTTTTCGTGGGCGAATAACCGTAATATGTTTTGGGCAGCAACTCCCCAATACTATTTCATTGCTAACTGGTCATGTGTTTTTGACTGTGCATTTAGCAAAATTGAAACTTGAGTGTGGACTTTTGGAGCACCAACCAATTGTGAGCTCTTGAAATAATTTTGTGGTCTTGCCAATAATATCACTCGAACTAGGGCAATGTAGGGTCGAGGAACATTATAAAACATATTTCAGCAATTTCTAGGAAGTGTCCGCTGAGATATAGCAGTTTCCATGAATGACATCAGATTTCATGCCAAACTTCCATTAAGCAAATGCTGATGCCATTATCTCGACAGTAAATATCTCTTATGCTCTCTGCATCTATCAATCCTAGGTTTTCGTGGGCGAATAACCGTAATATGTTTTGGGCAGCAACTCCCCAATACTATTTCATTGCTAACTGGTCATGTGTTTTTGACTGTGCATTTAGCAAAATTGAAACTTGAGTGTGGACTTTTGGAGCACCAACCAATTGTGAGCTCTTGAAATAATTTTGTGGTCTTGCCAATAATATCACTCGAACTAGGGCAATGTAGGGTCGAGGAACATTATAAAACATATTTCAGCAATTTCTAGGAAGTGTCCGCTGAGATATAGCAGTTTCCATGAATGACATCAGATTTCATGCCAAACTTCCATTAAGCAAATGCTGATGCCATTATCTCGACAGTAAATATTTCTTATGCTCTCTGCATCTATCAATCCTAGGTTTTCGTGGGCCAATAACCGTAATATGATTTGGGCAGCAACTCCCCAATACTATTTCATTGCTAACTGGTCATGTGTTTTTGACTGTGCATTTAGCAAAATTGAAACTTGAGTGTGGACTTTTGGAGCACCAACCAATTGTGAGCTCTTGAAATAATTTTGTGGTCTTGCCAATAATATCACTCGAACTAGGGCAATGTAGGGTCGAGGAACATTATAAAACATATTTCAGCAATTTCTAGGAAGTGTCCGCTGAGATATAGCAGTTTCCATGAATGACATCAGATTTCATGCCAAACTTCCATTAAGCAATGCTGATGCCATTATCTCGACAGTAAATATCTCTTATGCTCTCTGCATCTATCAATCCTAGGTTTTCGTGGGCGAATAACCGTAATATGTTATGGGCAGCAACTCCTCAATACTATTTCATTGCTAACTGGTCATGTGTTTTTGACTGTGCATTTAGCAAAATTGAAACTTGAGTGTGGACTTTTGGAGCACCAACCAATTGTGAGCTCTTGAAATAATTTTGTGGTCTTGCCAATAATATCACTCGAACTAGGGCAATGTAGGGTCGAGGAACATTATAAAACATATTTCAGCAATTTCTAGGAAGTGTCCGCTGAGATATAGCAGTTTCCATGAATGACCTCAGATTTCATGCCAAACTTCCATTAAGCAAATGCTGATGCCATTATCTCGAAAGTAAATATCTCTTATGCTCTCTGCATCTTTCAATCCTAGGTTTTCGTGGGCAAATAACCGTAATATGATATGGGGAGCAACTCCTCAATACTATTTCATTGCTAACTGGTCATGTGTTTTTGACTGTGCATTTAGCAAAATTGAAACTTGAGTGTGGACTTTTGGAGCACCAACCAATTGTGAGCTCTTGAAATAATTTTGTGGTCTTGCCAATAATATCACTCGAACTAGGGCAATGTAGGGTCGAGGAACATTATAAAACATATTTCAGCAATTTCTAGGAAGTGTCCGCTGAGATATAGCAGTTTCCATGAATGACATCAGATTTCATGCCAAACTTCCATTAAGCAAATGCTGATGCCATTATCTCGACAGTAAATATCTCTTATGCTCTCTGCAACTATCAATCCTAGGTTTTCGTGGGCCAATAACCGTAATATGATCTGGTCAGCAAATCCCTATTACGATATTGATGAACTTCAAATTATTATGAAGACAAAAATAAATATTTAATTTTGAAGTTATTCTAGGTTGGATTTATTAATTTGTTTTTCGCTCATTAGATAAATTATTCTTATAATCAAATTATAGATCTTTTTTTAAGAAGTTTTGTCAATATATTGAAATAAATTACATGTATTAAGTCAATTTTTATGTGCATACATATTAAATTCATTTTAAGTTCAATTTTTTTGTTTTTAAAATATCCGTTATTTTTAAAAAAATAATTTCTTTAAAATCATCTTTAAGTTAATATGAATTTCTTTTTGGAAAAGGATAATAAAGTTCTATAAATCTTTTTATCTTGATTCAATTTTTAACAATTAATAATTTTAATAATAACAAATTAATTAATCTTATTCAATTTGATTGTTTTTTTTAAGAATTTATTCAAAAATCATTAATGTTTTAATTTCAAAGAACAATATATCATATTAAACTATATATAAAGGCTCTAATTCTTAAATCTATCTAAAGAAATTGAAGAATTTCTATGAATTTAAAATACATAAACTTTAAAATAAAAATATTATATTTATTTTTTTCCATTTAAAATATAATTTGCGAAATGTAAAATTACTCTCAGTTATTTTTTATAAGTTGTTGTAATGCATTAAAATCTACTATTAATTAAGACCCTATTATTGCTTTTATGAATATAGAATTAAATTTTTTAAATATATATTCACTATATACATAATAAATATTTAAAAGTAAATTATTTAAAGTTGGCATTTATTGTTTTAATTTTTATTTAGCAATACTTAGATTGATGATTGTAATTTATATTAAAATTTTTTCTTATTACACATATTAAATTATATTTACTTAAATATTATTTTTATGATTTTTCTTAATTTTTATTATACAATTTATTAAATTTTTATACATCAATTCTTTTTATTTATTTTTTAATAACAATAACGAGAATGATACATCCCACATTCTTAAATGTTTCCACCTATTCTAACTAAACCTAAATGATAAGATTTATTAATTATTTTATTCTTTAAATCACATTTACACAATAAAAATGAATAAGCAACTCCCTAGTAACAAACAATTCAAACGTTTAAAGTTCTAAAGCCAAAACTTTTACACATTACAAATGATCAATTTAACCAAAATAACTGCAATAATTAAAAAACAACAGCACCATTAAACAGCTAAGTGAATAATCATATAATATAGAGTAAGCAAAAGTTACAATATTCTTCATTAAACACAAAGCTTTCACAATAAAAATTCAAGAAATTGGGCTATTCAAGCAGTCACTAAAATACTTACTATAATGGATTGCATAACAAGAGTCAATATAGTTCTTTAACTGGGCACGACAACCTTAGTCATTCGGTAAATCCCAATTTATAAGTTTTTTATGATAAAAATGTTGTTTTATTTTATTACAATTAAGCCAATTTGAGATCTTCTTATCAATCAGATAAATTTGAGAAATATAATACAAGTTAACAGCTTCTTCAAAGTTAATAAACTTCACTTTCATAATCAGTGCTGCCCTATTAAGATTAAAAAACTTAAGATTACCTGAAATTTATGACTAAATTGAAAAATCAGCAATAATTATCTCATCAAGCCAAACACCTAAGTAAAAACATGTTTCAAATTAAGATCAGGAAAAATATAGAAGGGACTGGAGGGAATCTAGGTTTTGGATTAAGTGGAGTCAGTAGTCGCAGTTAAATTGATAAAGTAATTGATAAACAAAGAGGATTAAAATTATATGGAGAGGATAAGCAGTAATGCTCGATTGATACTATTTCTTAAGAGAGGAATGCTTATACTTCACTTATTTTATATAGAATTATATATTTATTTATTCACATGATTAAAATAGGAGTGTAGCAAGGTAGTAGTATAAGGGGAGTGAAGAAAAATCTAAATAGCTTAATGATAGATATTAATTTAAAGAAGACAGCAAAAATAAATTTAAGAGAATACAATTACAATTATTACTAATTTGTCAAGTATTAATATTATTATACCCTAAATAAATTATTAGATTCAGGCGAGAGTAAAAGTAATATTACGTTCAATCAAGACTATTTTCATAAAGAAAATACTGATATTATAAGTTAATATAATTTTCTTGAATAAATAATGCCTGATTTATCATATATTATGCTCTTGAATAAACTTATTTCTATCCTCTTTATTCTTGAGAACACTAGAAAACCTTCTTATCAAGTTAGAAGCTTTATCTAGCACATCACCAACTGCGATGTCTATAGTTATACCAAGAATAGTATGTAAACCTACACCTCTATTTAATACGATTTCAGTGTGCTTTCCTGTTGCTAGCACGCTCACATATGGGAATTTAATCAAAGGTAAACTTTAATTAGAATGTTCATTCTCTTAAGCAAATCTTGATGTCTACAAATTAAGATAAACAAGAATATAAAAATCCTACCAAGACATGTCCTTCTATGTGGTTGACTGGTATCACAGGTACATCAAGTTCTCTTCCCAAAATCTCTAAATCACTAAGACAAAATGAATTTATTCTTACCTGAGCTAATTATATGCCAACATTAAGACTTTTCTC
>ARYC01000397.1:0-18341 GCA_000711775.1 Oxytricha trifallax | reverse complement strand
TTCAAAGCAAAGAATACAGCAGTATCTATATAGGATTAAGATCAAAGAAAAAAAAAAGATATTGCCGAACAGATTATCTTAAGACCAAACCACAGAGCAGAGCAAACAATAGACTAAATGATCAACTGGATAGGAGATATCAAATTTAGAAAATAGCACATGATGCCAAGGTATAGTTTGAGTGAATAGTAAAAATAAAACCCATCTAATACACAATACTATACATTATATTTAAACATTAAACCTCTACATAAACCCTATTAAAACCCTAATAAAGTATGCAACCTATTAAGCGAGTATAATTAAAAGGGGGAGACAGTTAAAATTAAATAAAAAAAGAGATTAAATAAAATTAGGATCATCTCAATATACAAGAGTAAAGATCAAGCAGTCACTAGTTTGAATTATATTTGAGTAGATCCTTATTTAAATTTAATTAACTAATCAACGAACTAAAAATGGAATTTTTGCTTTTTTATCATCTTTTCTGATTTTTTTTATTTTTGTTCATCGATCAAGTCGATGCTGTAGCTGATCTTCAAGTTTTTTCATAATTTTCATAGATATCTTCAGGGTATCTTCCTCAAAAAAATTTAAAGTGTGGAGTGTGTGGATTCCAGCATCCACAAAAACAGTAGTATTAGCACTAATATTCTCAAAATCAAGTATTATTATGAGTCTGGTTGAAATTCTTGATAATTTCAAAATTTTAGATCACTGATTTTTTCTTTGTTTTCATCAACATCATCTTCAACAAAAGGCATTACATCTATGAATTTTAGAGAAACAAGATGTTTTTAAAAAATCCCAGATTCATAATAATGCTTGATTTTTAGAATATTAGTGCTATTACTACTGTTTTTGTTGATGCTGGACTCCACACACTCCACACTCTCCGCACTTTAAATTTTTTTAGGAAGATATCCTGAAGATACCCTGAAGATATCTATGAAAATTATGAAAAAACTTTAAGATCAGCTACAGCATCTACTTGATCGATGAACAAAAATACTAAAAGTCAGAAAAGATGATAAAACAGCTAAATTCCATTTTTAGTTAGTTGATTTGTTAATTAAATTTAAATAAGGATCTACTCAAACATAATTCAAACTAGTGACTGTTAGATCTTAACTCATGTATATTGAGATGATCATAATTATATTTGATCTCTTTTTTGATTTTATTTAACAGTCTCCCCATTTTAATTATACTCGCTTAATAATTGTCTGCTTTTATAATAAAAACTCAATCAAACTACGAAGGGTTTTGGGGTTTTGAATATTAGAAATTTATTTGGTGGGGAGTTTAACTGCCCCATAATTTTATATGCATCCTAGGGGGAAGTTTCCTGCCCCCTTCGGTAGTTTCCTGCCCCATACATAAAAATATGTAATTTTTATAATTTTCAAAGAATCTTTATCATCAATTATGATGTAGTTTTTTAAAATTTAGCTTCAAATATCTTTTCTACCTTGATAATGAATTTAAATTTTAATTAAATTTGCATTAATTATTAATAAAAAACACTTATTTTAGCCTTGTTAATAATATGTAATTTGATAAAGAATTATTATGTACCTTGAAAATTATATAATAATAAATGTTGTATAGTTCATGATTATGTTAATTGAAATTTAAATTTATTGTTTCTATTTAAATTATTTCAAAAAACATAAAATTTAATGTTGGGGGCAGGAAACTTCCCCCCCCAATTCTTTTATATGATCCCAAGATAATAAAATTTGCAAATTTAAACCCAATTAATTTTATTAATCTTGGTTTTTTAATTTAAAAATTTTACTTTATTATATATTTATATCCTTTTACTTTCGTTAACTTTTAAATAATAATTTTGATTTTATGTCAGTTTTTTACAATTATAAAAATTAAAAATTTGAAGTTTTTTAATTGATATTTTATTGACCCAATAATTAGTACTTAGTTACGAAAATGTAAATATAAGAAAACTTTCAGAAGAGTGCTTTTCAATTCTTCAACTAAAAGCACAAATAAAAGAATTAGAATTTGTATATGAATTTTCAGAAAATTTCCCACAAAAAATTTATACAGATTAAAACAGACTTGCACAGATTCTAATAAATTTACTTTCTAATTCTCTGAAGTATACGCAAGAAGGGTTTGTTAAATTGATTGGAACTGTTAATCTATAGGAGAAATAAATACTTCTAGTTGTTGATGACTCAGGAGTTGGAATGAGTCAAAATTAAATAAGTCAGCTCTTTACCACTTTTACTAAAATAATGGATAACAGGTCATTGAATAAAGAAGGAGTTGGGCTAGGCTTAACAATTAGCAAAAATCTTGCAAATGCACTAGGAGGGGATATTACAGTGGTTTCCTAAGTGGATAAAGGATCATAGTTTACTCTAATTCTACCTTATGAGGCCTAAATGGAAAACTCTATTATTAAACTTATTTTTTAATCTAAAGAAGAAATTAGCAATGAATATGATGCTGAAATAAGTGATGTACACATATAAATTGATAATATTTCTGAAAACAACTACAATGTGAATCAAAGTTTAATTTTGAACCCATTTAATGACAAAGCAAGTTAATTATAGAGAATCATACCAAAAGATAAAGTATTAATCTATAATAAGCAAATTGAACTGTTAAAATAAAATGCGAATAATTTTTACAGTGATAATATTAGAAATAAAAAGAATTCTAGATAATTGAGAAGAGGAAATACGGGCTTGTTTGATGACTTAATAGCTAAAAATATAAATAAAAAACAATGGAAGTAGAGTTAAATACATGATGTTGAAGGATTGCAATATGCTTCGATAGGGTTGAATAGTCATTCTTATGTAAAATTAAATTCAGAAAAATCTGAAAAAGCTTAAATAACGAATATCAAAATTCAACCAGTCACTTGAGATATATTTTTTTTTATTTTTTGCGAGTGTCCTAAAATCTTGATTGTAGATGATGATCCTTTTAATTTAATGGCACTTTAAGGACTCTTAAGGCAACTAAAAGTTGATAAAGTAGATTAATCATAAAAAAATATTTATTATAAAATATTTAAAATTTAAGCTCAGTTATGTAAAGTTTATATTTTTGAATGCTTTAATGGTAAGCAGGCATTGGAAAAAATTTTAATAATTATTTTAATTATTTAAATTCTCGAAAATTAAAGAAAATCATGCTTGCATCATTAATATTATGACTTTATAAGGGATTTAATATCTTCATTTTAAACTTAATGATTTTTTAAAACAAAATTTTATTTAAATTGTAAAAACTAAATAACAATTAAATCTCAAAATTAAAAAACTTATTTTGATTGTCTTATTTTGTTATAATTAAAAATATAAAATATTATATTCAGATATCAGGGAAGAAAGTATAATTTTTTTGAATATATTAAATTAGAATAATATTATTTTTACTTTGATTTACTTAAATATTATGATATTTATTAAAAAAATCAAAGTCTTCAAAGCAGTTTTATTAAGTTTTATTGTTAAAGAATCTATTATAAACAGATTTGTAGCATTAATTTAATTTAAATAGTAAGTTTAGTATAATAATCTTATTTTATTAATTTTATTATGCTTAGGTCGATTTGAGATACATATAAGTATTTGAAATTCAACTCATGAAAAGTTATTGCAAAAATACAACTTCAATTTCCTCTCTCTTAGAACGAACAGTGCTAAATAGATTTCTCTGCTATTAACCAGTTTTCTAGCATAAATTTAGATTCATAGGTGAATAGGAGTAGTATAAAGTTGGTGATCAGCTTTCAATTGTGATGAATGCGCTAAAAAAACTTCGATAATTTATTTCTCCCACATTAATGAGAGTAATGAAGTTGCTTCAGCAAATCTTTAGAGGAATTTTTTTCAGAAACTGTTTAATGGGTAAGAATTTCTTGCCACATCTGTCTGATGAAGATGAATCTTTGTGGTCATCACATTTATAGCAATTAAGTAGGTAATATTTTTATGCGAGATGGCATTTTTTTTGAATTTTATTAAACATTTAAACCTTAAGATTTCCTTATAAACTCATTCAGAAATAATCAATACTAAATTGATGGTTTGATTAAGTATCAAATAGAAATATTTGTTTAATTAATTTTATGCGATTCTTAAACTTCCTTACTTAGTTATAGGATATTTTTTTAAAATATTTAAATTTTAACTAATTTGAAAATTGTTAACAATAAATAAATCCAATTTACCCTCATTTAGAGACTTAATCATAACGGATAATTAGATGCCTGTGATGAGTGGCATTCAACTAACAATATATAACATATATGTTATTTTAACAAAGGAGCTAAGAATAATGCAATAATAGTAACATAATTTGAAAATAGGAAGAGTAATTTTACTAACAGGTGATGAATCAATGCAAAAAAATTAAGAGTATTATTAAAATATTTATTAGTTTAAAAATTAGATTTAATAACAAAGAAATTATAATGATATATGATTAAAAAACCAATACTTTATTTATTTATTTGTTTTTTAATTAAAACCCCAATACCCCAATTTTAAATGTATTATTATTTAATATGTAGGGTATAGTTGTAATATTATTGGGCTAAGTAAAAATAGAGGTTCTATGTTAATTTAATGTATTTTTAAGGAAAATTAATACATTTGAATAAGACGAATCTTATCTGTTTAATTATGTGGTATCTCTTAAATTTAGTTCTCTGTTTTAGTTCAAATATAATGTCATAGGATCATCTTGGATATGATGGTACTATTATGATTATCATCTTAACAACCAAATATATTTATTAGCAGAAATCATCTTGATTAATATGTTTGGAAGCTAAACTTATTGTTTATTTCTCATATTTAATACCAATCAATGATGTATATTAAAAATCACTCTTTAAGATTAATGCAGCTACTGTACATATATCCCATTGGATAGAACAATTTGTCCTCTTCTTTCTGATTAGGAAGTATCTTAGGGTACAAAATTATTAATGCTAATGCCATTATTTCTTATGATATTATTAAATTGAAATCAAAGAATACTTTTTATAAAAAAAACTGAGATTTAGGCATCAAATCTCAGTGAAAATACTCTAAATTTTGCAGCTCAACTCTTCCATACATTAAGTCATTTCTGATAGTATCTTATTCAAATAATCTGGAAATATATTATGATAGAGATACTCATTGCTATTTGAAACTTCTTCAGCCTTAGTGCTATTAAACTTGTGTCTAGTTAAAATCTTGCATTTTTTTCAAAGCCTTTCATTAGAATATATGTCTGTTAGCAAATTCATTCTGGTATTCCTCTTTATTAAAGAGATAGCAGAATGGAAATATTTAAAAAGAATACTCATAAAATATTAAGAGCTTTGTTTTTTAGGCTCGTCAATTTGCAAAATGTTTTTTGTAAGGTTGCCTAAAACTACTACATTTAATGAATCTATATATTCTATAGAAGCAACACTTGCAGATTGATTCATTAAATTAAATTGTTTTCTATTTCTTGAGGACTCTCTATTACTCTCTTTTAGTCCTAATTAAATTATAATTATTTTTTTAGTGTCAAAGTTTTGATTATTTTTATTTTTAATTTAAAAAATTTGCTTTAGAAAAGCTTTTTGTTGACCTTCTTCATTTTTGATGAGTGGGTATAAGACATCCTAAAAGTTGGGGCTTTCGAAGTACCTTCAATCCACTTTTTAATGCTAGAAATATATATTGGGCCTTGCCAGAATATATTTTTTTAACATTTCTGGCAATGTGGGAGTAGCTAGATTGATTATATTTTTAAATTAATTTTAACAGAGGAAGAAATTATCTAATTATTGAATTTAGAGTAGAAACTTAGGCTAATTTTGTAGATAGCTTAATATCAATATAAACCTTGGAAACAAATTGATTTGATTGATCAACAGTAATTGTTGTTGAATTATTATTTTTACTCATAACTAAATTGGAAGATTTGTTGCTAGACTTGTGACTTTTGATATTTTATAAGCAATTATTTCCGGATGTGTTAATTGTTATTCATCTGACATTAATAAATTTGAATTAACTGTAAAAATTCATTCTTGCTTCACTTACACAAAATTTTGTCTTATTTTTCTCATTCTCTTACAACTACTTTTACAAGTTGAATCAAGTCAACTGTATAGATAGATAGCCCTTGCATTAAGTGATAACGGCTGCGGTTGTTTTGTAAACAATTTTCATTAAACTCAAGTGGAACTTTATTAATTTTAATTGTGAGGTATAAGAAATGTTATGCATAGTAGTCATGTTTAGCTCTTCATAAGTAATCATAGACTCCTTAAATTTATGAAAATAGAGGCTATCTATAAACAGGGTGATCTTTTACTAGCTGTATTTATCTCTTTTATAAGAACTCAAAATACAGCTCTCGCTTAAAAGAGCGAGAATGGATAACATAATTTTCAAGACCTGCTGAATCTTTGCTAATGCCAACTAAAATTGAATGAGCAACAGCCTTCACTTTTAATATTTTACTTATAAATAACCATTATTTTTATACCAGGACTGACTATTAAAAGTGTTGAGTGTAAACATTGCTTCATCAGCGTGTATGAACTTGATGTTGCTAGTAATAGCTCTCTGCATTTAATTATATATATAGTTTGAGTTATTACTATAAAATGGCACTGTAAAATCAATCACTTTCTTCACTCTGTTGGCAGTCTTGAAAGTAATTCCATTTTGGGGGAGGAAGTTTCCAGCACTAGAGGAAGTTCCCTTCACTTTTTTTTCATATAAAATATAATAAATTTTACTTAATTTCAAAAATTCTATATTTTAAGAACTTATTGAATATTAAGAGGATTTTGAGGTATGATAGGAATGGTTGGTTGGCTTGACCCCCAGTATTAATTTTCATACAGCATTAAATTATAATAATAATAATAATAATAATAATAATAATAATAATAGAAAGGGTAGTTCCTGAAGTTTAGAAAAAAATATAATTAAGAAAGTACAATTTGACACCTCAAATACTTAAGAATTATATATATATATATATATATATAATCTTCTCCAGCATAAATACCTAAAAGTTCTTAGATTACTTGTATTTATAAGAAAAGAGATAGTGCTTGGATGGTGCTTAGAATTCATGAAAATAGAGATATTGACTAATTGAATTATAAATTAAGTATAATTATAAAAATGAAATATGTCCAAAAGTTCGTTAATAGTTGTTAAAATGATTAATTTAATAAAAAATAAAAAAATTGCAGGAAACTTCCCTAAATTTTTATTTAATTTTAAACCAGTGAAGGAAACATCCTCCCCACCATTTCGTCTATGAATATATATGAATATTGGCTATAGTCTAAGGATAGGTACGCATATCAGGAACCTGCGATGAAACATGAGAGCTCACAAGCTAATCCTTTAAAGTCTTCGAGTCACAGATGTAGTCAATATGGTGCTTTGAAAACTTTTATTTTCTTGCAGGATGTTTTCAAGTACCTGAGTTATAATGCTAAACAGCTAACAAGCAATAGTAACTAATAGTTGAGGCACTCTTGTATAATAGCCTTCTATGGCTGTATAATTCAGTACTGGTTTGACTTAGTCTATATTAATACTCGTATCATACCTAAGCTTAAGCAGTAAATCTAAATAATCCTCATCATATTTAGACCCTAAATTTCGCTAATTTCTATTTCTCATTTGCAAATTGGCCGACTTTCTCGACTAACTCCTATAAAATCCAAATTATACTCTAAAACATCTAATTATGGAATTGTGAATGTTGAAAATTTATTTAAACATATATTAATAACTATTAAATATGTTTCGCAATACTCTCATCTTTTTGATGATATAATACTTAAACCTATTGATTCTAATATTTTAGAGTTATAACTAGCTATTGCCTGTAAAAAACATTAAGATTAAATATGATAAACTCTTCGGAAGACTTTAGAAGTTATTTCTGAGAGATATTCTTTTTTCCTCTTTTATACATTTATAGATTTTATTTCTATAATTAATTCAAAATAATCATCTAATATTTTCTCAAATCTTAAATTCTTAATTTAAAGATTTCAAAATATAATTATATTTAACTTTAGTTGACAATAATATCTAAATAATGGAATGTTAAATGCCTGAATAATCACTTATAATAGTTATTGAATAATATTATTAATATTTTTGCAAAATTATTTATTCATTTTATTTATAAATTTAACCAAATTTTAAATTTTTATCATTAATCATAAATATATTTGTTTCGTTATAACCTTATTAATATCTTGTTTGATTTGTTTTTATCTTGATTATTTATTAAATTAGATATATTTTTTTAATTTTTAATAGATCAAAGAATTAATTCTTAAATATTAACTTTACAATAAAATTTTAATTTTTAACCAAATTTTTTTTGAAATTTGTTAAATATAAACATATATATATTAAAATTATGATTTTAGACTATCAAAAATATTTATTAATAAATATGAATTAACATATATTAATTTTTCATTCGGCGTTCTATAATTTTTTTTATTTATAAATTAATTAATTTATAATAAGTGCTGAGTTTTATGTGAGATAGACTTATCATTTAGTGAATATTAGTTAATTATATCAACGAATTTCTTTGCTTGTTATTATTTTATCTCTTAAGTTTTAATCTATTATGAATGTTCAATTATGAATATTGATAATGCTCGTGCTATCGCAATATTGTTCCTTAATATTCTTTTATATTTAAACCCATATCATCTATTTGATATTCTACACTGCTAAATATATTGTTTATTTTTAATGAATCTTTACCAAAGTTGTACATTATTTCAATTTAGCTCTCTCATTTTAAATTATTATAGCTATAACCATCATCTTTTCCGCCAAGAAGGCACATTTGTTGCATTTTTATCATTAGAAAGTAGTCTGGTGGATCCAGAACATTTCTAGAATATCTTTCTATTTCTTTTATAATTAAAATTTTTTGAAAAGATGATTTAAATAAATTCAAAAAATAATCACAACTTAATAATGGGCTCTTATTATTTTTAAATAATATGGGACACTCTTTTAATAGAATTAATTAAAGATTTACATGAAGTTAACTATAATTAAATTAATTTTAAAGTTTATACAGATAAAATATCATTTAAAAAAAGATAGTTTTGTTTAATTCAGTTGTTGTAAATTTAAAGAGCTATAAATTTCGTCTGAAAGCTATCATTTCATAAATAAATTTAAATAAGTTTATTTAATGTAATAAATATATATATATTATTGAATTATTTAGAATAAAATTTTATAACATACAGATATTAAATTTTAATATTTAAAGATTAACAAGTTTATATTAGCTAGCTAGCTAGTAACTTTAGGTAAAATTAAAATATAGAAATAAACATTCTGTGTGGATAGACTGCAGTTTAATAATCACAAAATATTGAGAGTATAATTTGTCGCGATTCCTCGCTTTTTCAAGTTTATATTATTTTAAAAAGAAAAAGTAAAATGATAAAAATAATCAGGTCAAATTTTACATTAATATAAATTGAATAACTCAAATTGTCAGGATATTTATCTTATATTAATTAAGCTTGAACTTATATAAAAACTAAAAAAACTAGCAAATATAAAAACACTCAAATATCCTTTAAAAAAATGGACAATAATCCCAGTTTAGCATAATATATTTTAATTTATATAATATCCTATTTCTTTTTTTTTAATTTATTAAAATATCTAATAAATAAGAAAGTTTAGTAAACGTTGACAATTTAATTTAAGAATTTAATGCTAAGAACTTGTCTGAAAAAAATTTAGAGAATTTAGAAACTGACTATGCATTCCAAAATTTACTTTCTTCTCTTACAGAATAATAAAATAAAACAAATGTAATTTTTTTGAGGGGGAGTTTTCTTCCACGTGTAGAGTGTCCCTTACTGAAGTTTCCTGCTCCAAACATTAAATTTTATATTTTATAGCAATAAAAAAATTAGAAAACATAAAAAATTCAATTTTAATTATCAATAGCATTAATTAAACAAATTTTATTAATATATAATTTCCATGGTATATTATAATTCCTTGCCAAATTATTACTTAAAAACTAAGCTTAACCACTTTTATTTTATTAACAATTATGTCATTTTCATTATAATTTGAACTCTTTATTAAGTTATAAATGATATTGGGTGTTAGATAATTAATAACTATATCATTATTGATGATAAATATATTTTTAGAAGTTAATAAAGAATTCAAATCATAATGAATGTGGCAGGAAACTTCCCCCCTTGGGTCTTTATAAAATATTAGGGCATGATACTTTTTCCCTTATTTTTTTATAATATATTCAGCATAGAATCTTATGAGAAAGATCTCTTGTCTATGAAGTACAAAGACAAAAATCTAGAGTTGGAATTAAATTTTTAATTTATTTGTTCATAATAATTCTTTTGATTTTATAAATAAGTCAAATTATAATTGGATTTATTACTATAATAAAATAATGGAATACCTACGTGCATACCATTAAAAAATAAAATCTTATGGGCTAATCTATACTATAGAAATTCTAATAATTTTTATTACCTCCATGATCTTTTAGACCGTCCGATTTAATAGAGGAAATTAAAAATGATTAGAAAAGTTTAATTAAATAGAACTTTTTAATTAAACTTAAATTTGTTTATCTTTTAATTTTTAATTCCCAGATTTAATACTTAAAAATTTTATAAAAATTTACAGTTAAAACAGTGAGAATTATTTTTCATTGTTAGTAGTTTAATTTATATTTATTAAATATTTCTTTTTTGTACGTTATTTGACAATACTAAATGCTTTATATATGATATGCTCAGATGGTATTTTGCAACTCATAATAATAGATCTTAACTTATTAATTGGAAAATGTTTTATTTATCATTATTATTCTTTAAAATTAAATTGATCATTTATATGGAAGATTTATTAAATTGGAACAGTATATTGTCATCATGCAATTATTAAAATTTTCAAATATATAAACCCCAATACATATATGCGTGATAAATCTATAAGTTGGTATAGTGATGATTTAATATCGATAAATAGCGAAATTCCAAACTTCACAATTTAACTTATTATAGGGCCTTCAAAGTGCAGTATCCAATGATCAGTAATGTGGGAAAAAAAGTTCGAATTTTATTTCGGTCCCATACTTTACCATTGGATAGAGCACAGTGCGTAGATGAAGAATATGTGGTCCTTACCCTACTTTTGACATCTGTGAGCTGAGTTGCGTCTTTTGCAAGGTTCATGGGGCACTCGTTTTGAACTTCCCTCTTTTCCTTAATTCAAATTTTAATTAAATTATTAATACTATTAAATTTTAAAACTTAACTACTACGGTGGAATTCAAAGGACCATAGTCTCGTTCATGTACACTTGCTTTAGCTCTCAATTCCTGCAAAAGCGTAGACTTCATGTCTCTCTTGCCTGCGGTCATTATTTCCAACCAGTGCAATAAAATCCCAAGTTTAATCGAGCAGGGGTTTTGGGGTTTTGAAGGGTTATAAGCATTTATTGTTACGCTTATTTTAATTCAGCTAAAATTTAATCGATTTAATCAAATAAATTTAACAATCCACTATCAATATACAGTACAAATCAATCTCTATGTATATAAAATAAGGTATATTGATATTTAAAGTATAAAAAATATTTATTTAAATTTCTTTACTCTAAACAAATGATATTTATTTCTTAAATTAATCTATTTTTCTCTTTATATATTTATGCTTATATTTTATTACATAAAAATAAAACTTTTTTTTTTATTAATATTTTTTAAGCAAATTTATTTATGAAATGCATAAATCTCTATTATTATAGCTTAAATCGCTATTTTATTTTTATTTTATATCAATTTATATATAAAGTAAATTTATTTATTTATATTTTGACATTTATTTACAATTTGAAGAAATTTCGATATAAATCTTAAGATATTTGAGAATTTCAAACAAATTGATCGTGGAAATTTCAGATTCCATCTTTTATCATTCACAAATTGATCTGATGATCAATTGCATTCAATCTCAAATCTTAACTTCTCAATTCTAAATATTTTTACGTTTGACTCAGTTAATTTTCCAAATTCCTGAGGAAATTTCCTTTTGGAGATATCAAATTTAAACTTTGATTCTCAAATATAAGTAAAATATCTAAAAAAATTAATATGTTATATATAAATTTAAATTCCAAATTTAAATAAAAAATTTCATAATAAAAACTCTATAATATATCTGTAATTTCTCCCTCTAATACTTATAAATTATTTCTTTTTATTTATATTATATAACTTATTTTAACATTTATTTAACAATCATTATCAGCAAAATTGAGATGCTTATATTTATAAGAAGAATTATTAAAAAAATAAAGATATATAAATATAAAAAAATGTTGCATAAAATATAATATTCTAAATTTCATATTTAAAGCAAAATATGGATTATCTTGGCTTGCTCAAATTAAATTAAAATTTATATTCTAATGTATAACAATATCTTATAAAAAATAAGTAGCAACAATCAATTTATATTTATTTGAGAAATCATAATATTTGATTCTAAATTTAGATATTAAGATATTAATAATTATTATATCTATGGCTAAGTATTATTAATGATTGTAAATTTTAAAATTTCTATATAAAATTCTTCTAATTTATATTTATAAATAATTTTTTATTTGATACTCATTTAATAAAGCCAACATATTTTATATTTTATAAGAATAACTAAGCTATAAATTTAAAACAATATAAAAATAGAATGAAAATATATTCTTTATATTCTAAAATCAAATTACTTACCTTTTAAGTTTATCAGAGCATTAAGAACAATTATAAATTTCTAATTTATGTTCATATTTATTTCTTGAGTATTTTTAATTTTAATTCATTTTATCTCAATTCAAAATCAAATTTACCTGCTTATCTTATGAAATATTTGTTATTTTAAATTAAGTTGTTCAAATAATTGAGAAATTTTTCATGATTTGCAAAAGAATTAGAATGGAAGTTTATAAAATTTGCATCTAGAATTCACATTTGCGTTTTAGAATTCAATCATTATGGATTAAATTTGTTTGATAGTTAACCCTAAAAAAATTAAAAAGATTAAAAATTCAACAATACGAAAAAACTGGATCCAAAGAAGTTTGGTACCTAGAAGAACACTACTCACTGATCAGGTGAGCTGCTATAAGCAACTATTCTCTCAAGGGGGGTAACTTACGTTCTGCTCGTTACATTGTAGCTTAGAACATGGTATTTAACACAAGTCTATTCTGGAGGCTACAACAAACTCTGAGTTTACGTATTTACGCTGCCCTCGGGTCGGCATTACCAAACTCTTAGGGGAATATAACTACGATTCAAGAGACAGTACTTACCAATTTAAAATTAATCAGGACAATTTGATTTATTTATTTGAAGTTTTATTGATAATAAATTACTTGAAGCTGGTTTACTAAATTAGGGCTGAAACTTCTTGTTGTATTGAGCATTATTAATAAATTAAATTATTTGAGCTTAATTTATTTTTATTTTTAAATTTTAATTAAATTAACTTACTATCTTCCAGAGTAAGTTAATTTTACACTTTCCTATAATTATAGGACTCACTTAAATATAAGTTTCATTACTTATTAAATTAATTTTGCATAATTTAGGGTTAATTAAGGGTCATTTCTCGAACCAGTTAGGGCCTCCAGGAAACTTAATTTTCCAATTTATTTAAAAATAAATTAAATTTATTTTATTTATTCTTTTAAATAATAAATGCTTTATCATGCATTTTTAAAAAATATCCACTTCAATTTATTATTATAATCTTATTATTTACTTGTTAATTTATATAAATTTCCAATGTTCGAAAAATTGGAATCATGCCTAGTTGTTTGATAAATACTTTTACATTTATCATTCAGCAATACTTAGTCTAAGTTTTCTTAAGTATCAATAAATTCATAAGATTAAATAAAATAAATTTCTAGTATATTTATCAATTTCTAATTCTTTTATTTCATTATTTTTAGTATATAAGCTTAAAATAGTTACTTATGATAATCAAAAGCATTAATTGAAATATAAATTTAAATCTATTTTAAATTAACTTATTTATAAATTAAAAAGCATATTCAAGTTTAACAATGAAATAGAATACTTGAAATAAATTTATTTATAATTTATTTGAAAAAATTAAATAAGTCTTATAAGAAATGTTCTTTAATTATTTTTATATTTTATTTAAATTTTTTCTTGTTCAAATACAAATGAATAGTAAAGTTGGCTTATTAATTCTAAAGCTTTTATGGGAAATAAAACTATAAGAAATCTTGATACAAGGAATTAAGTCTTATAAGGAAAAGTTTGACATAAGGCTTTTATGTAAATTTTCATGATAAAAAGGGTTTGAGTATTATCTTATATGATTTTCATTTTTACCACTAATAATCCTTACTTAATACTTAAGTTCAAATCTTCTAATAAAGTCACAGGTCTTTAAGTGAGATAGATTCCAAAGCAGCAGTTAAGACATGATAGTAGCATCTTCTTACTAGATTCTGATTTATTCTACTTATATTCATGCCAAGCTCTTTCATAAAGGCGGCCCAATAACCTCTATAAGGGTTAACTTATCGTAACTTACTTTGATTAGGCTCTTGTGTTCAAAGGATTTAGGTCTCTGTTCTTAATCCAAGAGTACATAAGCTCTGCTGGAGCTAGCCTGTAATGATAAGGCCCAAGAAACATGAGTGGTAATTTGAGATTGTCATACTTTGCCATTACTTCTTACGATCTGTGATAGGGAGCGTTATCAATCATGATAACAGTATTCTTTCTCCACTCCAAATCTATTTCATCTATGTAAGTGCAAGCTTGCACAAGAAGTACATAAATGAGTGTTGATTAGTTCTTCCCCTGTTCACAGTATAGAACAACTCTCCAGTACTTGACACTCCAATAATCAAGTTCATTTGACTAAGCCTCTAAGATTTTGTAACTCTATTCTTAACATAAGGAGCTGTCCAGCCTCTTCTTCTCTCATCAGTCTAGTGCAATACTGATTCGTCAATGTTAATAATTCTCTTGCCTTCACTTAGAAAGAGTATGAATTGTTAGGCTGCATACTAGCGTTGAAGCTTACTACTGTTATTGTTATGAAGGTTCGTTATCTGCTTTACTTACTTGTATGTCATCATAGTTCATTCTTAAGGAATCTTCGAATCATCTACTTTGAACAGTGAAGCTGGATCTTTGACACTAAGCTTTTCTGTATATCTGATATTTAGATAGGCACTTAGTCATAAGTAAGCATATTCACTATATGAGTGCGGGCCCTGCTGTGCAGCTTCTTATACTTGCCTCTATTAACTTACTTAAGATTCCAAAAGTTTGCTTTTTTTAAGGGATTTTTAAGGTACCTTCTTAACTTATAGTATGAAATGCCAAGCCTCTTCATAATCTGCTAGCAGTTTAGCTTTTCAGACATCCTTAGTCTTTGAGATTCCTGAGCCAGCTTTAGCTCTTTTGCTGCTGCTCCTTTTCTTTCCTCATGATCTTGAGTTATCTTCGAGGCACTATAGCTTAAAGCTAAGTATGCTGTCCAAAGACTAGAAGAGAGTCTTTCATTTTATGGTTCTCTAATACTTTCTATTCTAATTCCTTCATATCAATTATAGGGGCTCTTTCGAGCATACCTTAAGGTTCTAATTCTGATTAGGTATAGTCAGTATAGATCTCAAGTGTTATCTGGCCAAGAGTCTATATTTAGTGGCCATCTAGTAACGATTCTTTGAATCCTCCTAGTTTACTTACTCTATAGGTTTCCTTCGGATCAATAAAGCCTTTGAAATTCAAAGACTCTAATGAATCTTCCAGATCATAGTAGTAATTAAGCATCTCTTTTTTGCTTACAGTCTCTATCTCAACATCAGCAACTGTAATGTTCCTTTAGTATAACATATTGGTTTGTATCTGCAGTATTGCTTTCATCATATGTTTCACTACTTGAGCTTCGCTCACTATCTGAACTACTAGAGCTTTTATCTTCTTCCTCTTATTGGAAAAATTCAACCAGCTAAGACTATCTCTTTTTCGAACTTGATTCCATATGTTCAGTGCTTAATTTCCTAATAATGAATTACTTTGGTGCTGGTAGGAAATCCGCATGCGGAAATCGGATCATGCTGAAGACATTTCATAATAGTGAAAATGACTATCTCATTATAGTAACAGTGCTGTCTTCATGAGCCAATATTTGGCTATTTAAAACGGCTGATGGCACCCTCCTATTAGAATTTAATGAACCAAGCGTAACTTACTGGCATCGATGTTTAAGAACTAGCTTAGAAGTGCAAAAGCAAGAAAGAACTCTACAACTTTCTCACCCAGGATTGTCGGGCCTTCTTACCCAAGCTGATTCAACCAACATTTACTTCTTCAAGTCCATCATAAGAGCAAAGAAGGAGGTAAGCATCTCTCCTTAATTGTAACCGTCTTCATAGTACATCAGAAGAGAAGACGTCAAAGTGTCCGCTGTGCCTCACATAGAGGGACTTACAGTCCAGGACTTCCTCGATTATGCGAGAGACATCCCCAGACTACTCAACTTTCTCCCTGATGAGCGAGACTGGGTCCACTTAGACAGGCAATGGATCTGTGATTTGCTCTATACCTTGGACACCGACGGTGTCACCAACATGATTCACGATGCAATGCTTTAACGGAAAGATAGGCTTGAGCAAAGCAGAGACCTAGTCATTGAAATGAGACCTGAATTTGTTGACGCACTCTCTAGATGCCTCAGCTTCAGCAGTAAGTTTACTCTCTTTACATTTCCTTTGTAGCCGAGAGAGGCAAAGCTGTGAATCTCATGAAGGACTCATCTAAAAGAGAACAAGAGATGAAATTGAAGAGGTGAAAGATTATGAGACAGCCTTGAAGTCAGACAGGCAGCTCTTTCTATAAGAAACAAAGAGGCTGAAGCAAGAGCATGATAACTTGGAAAGTGAAGTACTTGACTTACGCAAAATGAAGGAGCAAGTTATGCAAGACTTCGGCTCTCAGAATCTGGAAGAGCAGGTGCAGAACTTCAGCCTTTGACTTCTGCTGGTCTCTATTCTTATCCATTCTCTGAACACTACTAATAGAAAGAGTTAGAATATGGTGAATTCTTTTAGAAATTAAGCTTTAAAATCATCTTCTTTTTAACCCCTCTCTTTAGGGGTTCCTATAATCTATATCACTTTTCAAGTTTCTCTTTTAAGTTGAAGCCTTCTTCAACCAGGCTTCCATACTTTCTTCGACCTCTTCATGCTCCTTGTAAGTTTCACTAAAAGACTTGTCTCTGCAACTCCTCCTTACAAGAATAACTCACTTTTCAACTAAGTCCTTAATCTGCTCTGCCTTCTCATAAGCCTTCCTACTTCTCTTATTAGTCTATTTCTTTCCTTCCTCGCTCTTCGATCTTTCTCTGCCTGGCTCTTAAGTGATCTCCTCATATTGGCGCCTCACGCCGTTTTTGAAGATCTTCTCAACTTCACTAATAGGCTTGTCTTAGAGCACAGGGTTCTGGCTCATCTTCTCTACAATGAATTCTATGATAGAAGGTTAATAGAACCCTAATTTACTTTGAGTGTCTGGCTCTTCAGCCACAGTTTCAGTTTTCATTTCCTCTTCAGAGGCCTTCTTTGCTTCCTCGATATCCTTTTTGGCTCCTATGAAAAAACTTTCTACTTTTTCGACTATCTTCTCCACTATAGCCTTTACAACTGCAACTTTATGATCGATGGCTATAATCTATTCAGAAGGAACTTCGGGCTCCTTTGCTTGATCAATAATATCCATATCAATAGCTTCTTATTTGTCTTACAAATTAAATTATACTTCATTGAACTTTTTGTCTAATATAAGGTCGATCTCATTCTACTCTACGTAAAGAAGCTACTCAGCACTATTTTTGGAGTTAAGTCTATACAAAACTCCTTGCCATCTGCCCTTAGTATTAAGTCTTCCAATTCTTCCTATAATCTGCTCTTCAGACCTTTTAGAGAAGACATCTGCGATGATGAGGTAAGACCTCCGTTCTAGTTGATTTCATCATCGTCTGAATGTCAGTCCCTCTTCCATGAGCTTCATTCAGCAAGTATATTCCATATTCCTTTTTCGCATTCTTCATTAAGTATCTGCCTTCAATCATGGATTCGATATTGGCGGCTTGCCATCTGCTTAAACTTGTGAAGTCGTAGCCCGATCTCAAAAGGCCTATCTCTATTGCATTATAGTTAGTTGAAGCCACTATTAGAACT
>ARYC01000394.1:0-81349 GCA_000711775.1 Oxytricha trifallax | reverse complement strand
TTATCAGCAGGAACCAGATGCCCCTCTAGGTATCCCAATCTTGGATCCCAGTGGCCCAGGTATCAAAGTTTGTCAAATTCCAATGCGCAAAGAAGAGACGTTCCTCCCTAGCGATTGAAATCTCTTGAACTGGTCTTTCTTCTCATTGAGAGGACCTCGGTATTTCCCTTGATGCATCTCTCAAGAGAGAGAGCTGGAATTCCCCTGAAGACCGGAAGAATGACAAAAGTACATCAAGCTTAACTTCGCCATAGCGTGAGTTCTGAGCCCCGACGACTCGGATACCTCCTAATATTGAAAGGGCTATCGAGTGGACCTAGTTTCACACATCTTGGACCGGCTTTAGTCGAGATATCGAGTGCGGAAAAGTGTGCCGTGTTTTGTAATTTTATATATTTCATCGTTTAATAGTTTAAATCAAGGGTTTTATAATTAACCTTTTTAATTTCACTTTCCACTGGTTTTTACAATCCCTCTAATGGGGCTTCAATTTTTCGCAATATAACTATTAATGCCTAATACTTACCTAATCATTTCTTCACGATTCTCTAAAAAATTACTCTTGGGGTTTTACTTAAATATATTAGAGAACATTTATCTTAACTTTAAATTTTAGATTACCTAATTAATCATTAACTTTTTCGTATAAATTACTTTTTAAAATTTTTTAGAAGAGTAAATATCAGAATATAATTCAATATATTAATTTAATATATAATTTGTTACAGTTTGGTATTACATAATTTATATCTCAATAATAATTTCTATTGCGACTATTAAATTCCTCTTAATTTAGATAAATTTGTATAAAATACTTTATTTAAATAAATATATTAATTCAATATATATAAAACGCTCACGATTATTGACATTTAACAGATTCACCAATTATTACAATTTTTTAATTGATTTTAAAGTAAAATAAATATATTTAATATTTTAATTTTAAGTTACTTTTGTAATCAAATTTTGAATTTTATTAACACATAAAAGTCACCATTTAAGATTAAAGAGTAAAAGAAATGTAAAATCTTCAAAATTATTTTATGAAATTTTTTTTTTGCTTACAAAAGAGCGATGCTAATTGTTACCAAAATTCAATATGGCAACATATAAGAAAGCTTATCAATTTAAACTTTTGCTTTCTCTTCTATTGTTTAAAATTTTGAACACTACTTTTTTATAAAAGATTCGCTATTCCATTTGCTAAAATATTAATTCTTAAAAAAATAATTTAAATTAAATTATTTGAGTGATTAACAATTTAAGAAATGGTGTTAAATCTTAATTAAAATAGCCTTATATTATAGATTATAGTTATTGAGATTTCGATGAACACGGATATCGAATCAGAAATGATTGATCTTGAAAACGCGGAAAGATATAAGCAAGTTAAAAAATAAATTGATTATTGTATAACGATACGTTTGGGTTTAGGATTTTTAAAGGGAGCGAGAGAGGGTCACGGAAATTAATGAGTTAAATTGACATTAGATAAATCCATTTAATTTTAGCTCCTGAAAAAAAGTGTGTCACCATAACACCAGATAAATATGATCATTTTCAAAAGTTATAAGGGGGCTTAATAGAAGTGTGCTTGAAATTATTTGAATCTTATAAATTAGAATGAGTAAAATTTTTATTTTGACTTAATAAAAAAAATAATCATTTAATCATAATATGATCATCCCTATTATATTTGCAATACTAGCAAACTCTTTGAAGTATTATATTTTCTTTAGCGTATTAAGGATCCCTTGCTGCATTGTAAGTAAATAAGCAAAGCTATTGAAAATCTCATTTGATTAAATGCAGCCGAAATATATTATTTTCACAATTTTGTGGAGATATAAAGTCTTGTATTCACTTCTACAGTAATCATAAATCAAATTCTACTCTTTTAGCATCTGAATAAGTGTGACAAAGATTTGATGAAGAAACTCTTAAAGATGAGAGTGTCTTTGAACACTATTCGTTGTGATAATAACGAATCTATAGCTATAGATCGAAGGGATTCAGAATAAATTGTAGTATAATTACAAGATAATATCTATGATAGAAAGAAAGATTGTAATAACAGCAAATCGTAAAAGCCACATCTGTAATAATAAGATGAAAAATTGACTGCCACTAAGTAAAATATCTCTAGATTTCACAAAAAACGCGACTAAAATATTAAAATAATGCTATCAAAATTATTAATTTATACAGAAAATGTGCAAAGGCTCTTGGGTAAATTGCACAGAATTGGTCAGGAAAATTAAGTTGCTTTCTTATCTCATTTCCTCGGACTTCCTTCTATCTCTAAACCTTCATCATCCTTCGTTTTTTCTCTGATTCGAATTGTGCCATGTTCATATCCTAATCTTGAGGATTCCACATTATTTCGCTTACAATACTTTAATTTAAATATTATGGAAATAAAAATAAGATAAAGTTTGCTTGTTATGATTAATTTTAAAAAGAAAGTAATTTAAACTTTAATATATAATTAAGAGAAGCTGTATATAATATAAAAATTATATTGAGCAGCTATGCAAGATAGAGACAATATTTAGATGGGTGAGGAACTCATAGCAAAGCTTTAGAAGGTGAATTCTGGAGCAAAAGTCACTTAAACTTATATCTATATCTCTATATATTTAGTTGAAGCTTGGTGCGATATTGTTCTACATTAAGGATAAACTTTTAAAACATACCTATTTACTGTATTACATATTTGCCACTATCAGCAAAAAGATAATTTGTAATATTGGTGTGGAAGGTCTCTCAGCAAATTAAATACTTATACTCAGTTGCTAAAAATGGTTAGGATACCTATACAAAGACAGTTCTATATCAAAATCAGATAAAAGATTTGATGATCACAATATTTAGAGAATTTAAGCATTTTATAAATGTAAAAACTTAAACATATATAAATTTTTATAGGCTAGCGTATATATATATCAATGCATATTCTGTATCAGTTTAATTAATCTCCACTTTTTTTCATTTAGTGTAAGTGCTTAATAAGTTTGCTCTATAATACAAGCTGCATTGAAATGATTGGCTTAAAACTCGTTAGATATACTTTTATATTGAGATTTTGAGTTAAAACCATATAATTCTATTAATAATGAAAATAAGGCGTTAAGATTAAACAGATAAAGTTTAATTGCTAAAAAAGAAATTATTAGAATAATATATTGATTAAAGATTATTAACTGGTCAGAAATTAAAATTGATTCCAGCAATATTAAAAATATTAGAAGGATCATTAAACTTTAAAACAAAAACCATCTCAACCAATTAAAATTAATTTTTAACCAATTCCAAAATTTTTAGTTAACAAGATTACAATGTTCCATCAATTAACCCCCAGTATATATTTTCTTCATTTTATTCTATTTTCTCCCTTATTTTCATTGTTAATAGAATCATGGAGTTTTAAGAAAAAATAAATAAAATATAATTCAAATTTATTTGTATTGTTTTAATTAAATATTATTTGTTTAAAAACAAATGTACTCAAGTTTGTTGTATTATTTAATAGAGAAAATTAATTAACTCAATTATTTTAATTATTAGCCTATATTTAAATAATTTATGCCAGCATCATCATTATAATTGATTTGTTCTCGCTTAATGGGGTTTATTATAAACAATATACTTTTTTATTATAATAAAAATATTATTTAATTTTTTAATAATATTTTTAACATAAGTGAGTTCTCTTGCTGACTTATTTATTTAAAAATACATGTGAAAAGATTTTATTATAAAATTTTAGCTTTATGATAAACCCAAGAGAAAAATTTTAAGCGAATTGGTAATTCTAACAAATTAATATTTAAAGTTAAAAAATTAGACTAAGATTCTTATCATTAGAACTATTTTAATGAAATCCTATTAAAACAGATATAATATATTTAATAACTTAAAACATTAATACACAAATACAAGTATGAAATCGCAAAAATAGAAATGCAAAAAGAGTATGTTTATGAGTGACCTGCCTATGAAACATATTGTTAATATCATTGATTATGTTCAGTTAGCATTAATCAGATTTATTTTCTCTTTCATCTCATTTCAAGCTTTTCCCACAACACTATTATATATTAGTTCTTTACCTATTGTCATGTCTTCATTAAACTTGGCTGATTCCAAAGAAATTACTCCATTAATCAAAATGGGTATGTACTAACCTAAATATTTAAGATTTAACTCAGGAACATAGTCAAATTTAGGCAAATAGGATATCTCCTGATCATCCTGGGAACATCAATCATGTTAATTTGGATTTTTAGAAAGGCATTCCTTATAATTTTTTAATCATATTGTTGTAAATATAATTCATGAATCAAGTATAAGTTATTTTTATTTGCTCTTCTAACTCTCTCTCTCTCACTATTTGGACTAAATCACAAAATATAATCTTTAACTTATTTTGTCGTTTAATCTTTTATATTAAAATCAGTAGGATTTAAGTAATAAATGTATGATCTTTGATTTATCTATAAAGACTTTTGTCATTAAAAGCATATGAACTTTAGAAAATAGTTTACAATACAAATTTGATAGAATTCGCGATCTTGAGTGTCTCAAAGTCTTCTCTTTCAATAGCTCTTTGAAAGTCACATTTGGCCTAAACGTGCTCTACATAGAATTATTCTTCTCAATAAGATATACTTGATTTACTCTTTCAGAAATGGGTAATATATTTACAAAAGGGTGATTAGTAATATTGAAAGATAATCTAAATTAAATCTGGACTTGCAGAGAGGGGCTTAGTGCAAGTCTTGAAGTCTTATGGCATTATCAATGAGTCAGCAATTGCGTCTGCGAAGCATTTTATTCCCATACTTTATGGTCGCATAGTCATCTGCGTACATCATCGAAGCTGGTTTCTAAAAGGGTTTGTTACTGAATGCTAATTTTGTCAGGATTGGCAAAAACATAGGATAGGATTATCCTGCAAATGGCGTTGTGGTTAAAGCCTTTTCCTCAATAGTCGTATCGTACTGTTATGGCTCAGAAACAAGTTAAGAGCTGTTTGCTGCAAAAAAAATGCTATGGTCAAATTCTTTCGATAGCAAAACGAGTTGTCCATCACATGGAAGGTATGTGAGATAGTTTTGTTACATCTAAATTCCAATAGCGATTATCAATATTACGAGGGATCTTTTGTCCCTGATGCTAAGGTGGACAGATATCGTTTACTTTGAAGAAGATTTCTGATAATTGAGTCCTGTGGAACTAAAAACTATTCTCATTCAATATTCAGCTTCGGGCAACTAGAGATATTAAAGAATTGATAATTTCTAGAGATCTTAATCTCTATGTAAAGTGGCAATCTCATACTAATTAGCAACTTAAATTGGGAGTTTGATATTAATATTAAAAAGTGCCTTAAAATATATAAAGTGACTTGTGTTTCCACCATTTTCATAAGATTCATCACCTTTTCAATTTTCACCTTATTCCTTATTATCTTCTTGCTATTATTTTAATGAATTAATAGGGATCTATCTTCTCTTATTTTAATAATATATCTCACTTTTAATTTAATTGAACCGTTAAATATACTTGAATTTATAGATTGTTCAGGTGTTGATTTAAACTGCTTTATCTTGTTTTATATTATTCTAAACTATGAATCGATTTAAATCTTTTTGGCATGATTAGATAACCAATTTTAGGGAAACTCTTTGTCAGTAGGTTTTTTGAACTATTTTCTTTAGTCTTGGCCAATTATTTTTGATTTGATGTTTAATGATTATGAAGAAGCCAAGCTTCATAATTCTAATAGGAATACACAATTTAATCAAGGACTACATTTGCTTCAGCTTACATACAGTAGTATTGGAAGCTAGTAAAAATGAATGGATTTAAATTATAGAGTGTTTAATTATTAGATTGCCTAATTGTCTGTAAGTTTTTTATTAAAGGATCAACGCTTTCCTCTTGAAATCTTAATTAATTCTATCGAGGAATCATACTATATGTATTGTATTTAGTGCTTAACTGTGTAATTGTTCTTGAAGTTATGTTTACAGTACGGCATTTTTCTCCTGGCTGTCTCTTTATTGTTTCGATCTATTCCACCTCCCTGTACTTGGAGGTAATTTTCGTGAAGGTGAGGCTTCTGTAATAGATTGGCACTGATATTTCATTTTACCTTTACTAGTAAAAGTATTTGCTTCTTAAAATGGTAATTTTATCAATTTATATGGCTTAAATTTGACTTAATTTTACTATTCTAGAATCATTCTATCAAAAGAGGTGAAATCTTTTATGAATCTATCGTTAACTATTTTATTTTAAAATAATAGCCTTACAAATATTTATATAAAATCTTATCAAAAATAAATGGTGGGATATATACTCTGGATTTTTTTACTATGCATTGTAAACATATTTATGGTAAGGGCTTATTTCATATTAGTTAAGTTAAATAAACTTGTTATTATTCATTGCAGGATATTATTTTTTTAATATTCATTGATTAGGATTTATTGAAATCTTATATATTTTCATCTCCAGACAACCTACTTAACAATTTTCTGGCCATGAATTTTATTCAATTATTGTTTGTATTATCATTGTCAAACAAATAAATTTCAAACTTGAACTTTCTATATTTTTGTTGCATTTTCAATTTCTTTCTCATCATTTTCACTTCCTTTTGCATTTAGTGTTAATTCAATTTAAGTTATTAGGGTGGTGAATCGATTTTCTAGAAATATATTGATGAACCCTTTATTTTTAATAGACCTACTTAGAACAATTTCTAAATCCATTTCCACAACTCTCAATTATATAATTACATCTAAAATTAGCTCGCCAGACAATTATTCAAAGGTTTGTCTGGCCAAACGATCATTTTAAAGGTTGTCTGGTCAGATCAATATTCCAAAGATTGTCCGACCTCTTTACAATTGCGGCTTGACATACTTCTTGAAATTCACAAATCCTGATTTAAAATAATTTTATTTTGCAAAAGGTTTGGCTAGCTTCAACGGAAGCCAACAAGATGTACAATAATCTATTCAATAATGACTATACTTAACTTAAATTTTATGAATTCTATCCATCATTCTCAATTATTCAATTATTTCTTCGTATTTAAGAGCAGAACTTAATTATGGGTATTTAACTTATGTTTTTAATATATATCTATTAATTAATTGAGAAAATTAGTTAAAATTTTTAGGTAGTTATACTTCGCTTTTTATTAATTTTCATCTTCATTTTAATTAAACTTAACTGTATATAAATAATATTCACTTTAATTGCATAAATTTTAACACTTGTTTTCTTAAATAATAACAATGTTTAAAATTTACTAAATTGATTATAAAATAAAAAGAATTATACTTTAGTGCTTAACCATAAATAAACAGTAATTCAATATTCAGTCAGATCTATAAAACTTGCAGTAGAATTTTTTCATTTTTGCATAATATTAAAATTTCAAATACAACAAGCCATAGAGATTATATATAAATATTGGTTATTTATCTACAAATTCTAGTGTATTATTTTTAACATCCCAATTACTCATCAATATTAATAAAAATAGTGACAAAGAGAGTAAAAGTTAGATAATGTAAATAATTCGACTTTGGGAAAAAAATTAAAATCAATATTTATGTCTATTAGAACTGCTTTTATGATTTCTTCAGAGTCATTTGCTAAAAGGTCTGCTGTAATTCATTATAAGATATCAAAACAATTATTTTTATTTCTTAAACTTAACAGTAGAATATGACTAAATTCAAAACTGTTAGATATACTTTTACATAAAATAATTAATAAGAATTATATAATTTAATTGAAACAACACTCCGCAACATTATTTTAATCATCTGGAGTTAAACTTAATGCTATTAATAAAAATGAATTTAACTTTTAGGTGCTCCTTGAAAATAAGCATTAGATTTAGTTTGTTGTCAAACAGTAAAAGTCCTATAAAATCAAGACAACCTAAAAAAACTGAAGCAATTACTGTTAATGTGATTCGTAAACAAAGAGTGAATAAAATTAAAGAAAACAAAAGTAAAATTTCTAAGAAAGAGGTTATAGTTTGTTCCCAGCGAAAAAGATCGCAAAGTAGCAGTAAAAGGATGATCTTATATTTTAACTATAAACTCAGAACTTAAAAATACAAATTCATAAGTAGCTTTTCAAGGTATTACTTATAATAACTCGTTATATATTAAAAATAGATAGGCAAGTGATTAATCATAACTCTGAACAGAATACTTTCATAACCAAATCTCATGATTTTATTGATTTCATGAGAAAATAATGCTTAAAAAAATATGTATTTCAACAAGATGTTGCTCTCCAATCAATTTCTTTCTTTACTCATTATTTTCTACTTCTAAGTAGAAGTTAAACACTTTGGATTAAAATTGCCTACACAATTTAAAAATATTTTAAGTCATTATGATATAATGAAGGATTATTAAATTTAAAAGTTAATAAAATGTATGAAGGAACAGCTCGAGTTTTTAAATATGAGGACAAAGTATCTTATACCTTTTGTATCGACGTCTAGAGTCTCACAGAAGACATTTACATCAATATCGATGAACACAGACATAAAATTTAATTTAATAATTAAAAAGAAGGAAAAGGACTCCAAATAAGGGCTAAAAACGTCAATCAGGACTACTTTGTGCCTTACTAAGTTCCTAACATACAAAAAACCCTGTATAAAATACTAGAGACTACTAAATAGGAAATATAGCTGTTTGAAAATTCTTAACGATTAAATCAATTAGAAATTTAGTAAAAAATATTAAATTGTGGTCAAAATTATAAATTAAAAATTAAATAAAAACCTTCCTCATAAGAAGAATCTTATCAAAAGTAGTTACTAAGTGAAACCCAGTCAACTAACGAAAGTGAAAACCAAGAAACACATATTGAGAACCAACACGAGTTAAGAAAAGGATATTTCAAGAGCAAAGAACTTCTACTAGCTTTCAAGATTCCAGAAGTACGTTTACAGACCTAAACATATAGTCTGAAGAATCAAAACTCCTGCAAGTAATCATGGCACTTACATGTCCTATAACTATAGCATATGAAAGTCAAGTATTAATCTATGATACCACAAAAAGTAGTGGCTATAAGGAGCAAGTTAAATCATTCTTATAAGTCATATGGAAACTAATAAAAGCAGGACAGAACCAAACTGCTAATATTTTCATCGCAATAATGATCGAAATAATCGAAGTATTCCCAAAATAGACGACAACACAAAACATATATGCTATGCATGTAGGGTCAATAGGCAAAAATGATAATGACAAGAAAGGAACATTATTTGAGAAAGCCTCAAAACTCATGAAAACCAAAGAGGTAAGAGAAGAATATATAAGATAGGTTGACTACCCTAAACTATTAGGACACTTGAGCAAGTACTCAAAACAAGGTAAAACTAAACAATCTAGTAAGACATCTTCAGAATGAAGAAACATGATCTTTCTGACAAAAACCTGGTTGGGCTAGATCTACCCAATAGTGAACAGCTACAAAAAACTATAGTAGATTAAATAATGCAAGTTTCAATGAAACTATACGATGAGGGAAGAGACCTCTCACAAAGGAATTTAAAACAAAATAGATATTAAAAATCCTCAAAAATACATTTATGGTTAACATAGATCCGTAAGATGATAATAGAGAAATAGAACGAATAGGCGAAAACTTCATTCACAAAGCATTTTTCCAAGATCACTCAATACTAGTATAATGCCAAGGAATCTAGATAATTAACATAATAGTGAGACAAAATTAGGTGGCTTTTAAAATCACTTACTACCAAAAAGACCTAATGTGAAAAGTATTTGATCACATTAAAAATGAATACAAAACTTAGAAAGTTCTTATAAGTAATAACCAAGCAAAGGCTCAGGGAATTAACAAATCAAAAACATCAATTAACAGTTTATCAAGAAATCTCAAAACTAGCTTCATCACTAATCAAAGAAAGCAAAGCTATATGAAATATAACTACATACCCACACATAGAGAACAATATGTGAGAGGTGGATAATCAAGAGGAGGTTATAGAGTAAAAGGAAATAATGGAAGTAGAACAAACCTACTTAACGAATACCTAAACTGGACCGATAGAGGTCCAAGAGACACATTTGTGAACAAAAGTTTCACTAAAAGATGAAACCAAACAATCAGACTTGTTGTAGTTTGAATAATTATTATTATTATGAACTATATACACAATTTATGAATGTATGTTTAGATTGTGGAACCATAGCTCACCTGCACTATAATTTACCTTAACTTATCTTAACTTAACTTAAACTTAAACTTATAATATAATGAAGATAATAAGGCATCATTATTTATATTGCAAGTCTTTAATTTGTGCATAAATTGAGATATAAACTACAATAAAATAGATAAAATTTATACAATATTTTCATTTTATGTTATAATGATCTAATGTTATTTTGAATAATTTTGTAATTTTTTAGTGAATATTAGTTCTTTAAAAGATAAAAAATCCTTTACAAACTGAATTTAATCTTATAAAAATATTACTTACGAAGCATAATAAGATTATTAGTGCCTCTTTAACTTAGATTAAATGTAGTCTGCAGGATATTTATATATTATCATAAATCATTAGTAATGAGCATTTGAGAAAGGAGTAAATCTGAAGAGCAGCTATCATCATATAAATAATTTTCTTTTACTAAAAGGATTATTGTTTAAATATAATTGAATTGGGAAAATTTCAAAAATAAAATGAATTTTGAATTATATAATTAGCTAACTGCCAATTATTAGCGAAGCTTATAAATATAATAAGCAAACGTGAAAACGTAATTAAAACATTATGTTCAACGGTTAAATGTTTAATTAGAAAGATAATTAGAAAAATCATGATAATTAAATAATTATAACTATAACTAATATTTGTAATTAAATACATTTAAGAACTAAACATTGAACTGTTTAAACGTGATAAAAAATTCAGTATGATTGTTTAATTAGTGAATTAGAAATATAAATAATGACACTTATTTAATCACTTGTACTATAGAATTGCTTGTATCTCGTTTCTCTCCTTCAACATCATCCATTCCTATGCTATCTGTGCTCTCTTCTGTGTCCTCTTAGTATAGGTCTGCGATATTTTTAGTATATGTTATGCCTTCTCCTTCTAGCATATTCTACCAAAGAGCGCTATTTGCTATCTTAAAATTAATAGATCCATCTCCAGCTATTACTTTACTTCTCTCAAACAAATCAGTTTTTAAGGTTTGCCACGATGAGAAGTGTATTTATGGCTAATCAGGCGCACCAATTCAATTTTTTCATAATGAGCAGTTGAACGGAGCCAGTCTTTTAAAATTCCTATCGTAAATATGGTTTCCCATTAACAGAGAGATACTCTCCATTTAATAATATATTTATTTTAACCAATTAATATTATATTTCCAATTCATTAATTAAACAATCATTTTGATTTTTTTTTTCACGTTTAAATAGTTTAATGTTTAGCTCTTAAATGTAATTAATTACAAATATTAGTTATAATTAAAATTATTTAATTATTATGATTTTTTAAATTATCTTTCTAATTAAACATTAAACCGTTAAACATTAGGTTTTAATTACGTTTTCACGTTTGATAATTACATTTATAAGCATCCCTAATACACATGGTAAATAATATAATTCAAAATGTATTTTATTTTTGCAATTTTCCCAATAAAATTATATTTTAACAATATTTTTACTTGTACTTAGAGGAGGAAGAAGAGATTATATGCAAGGGTGAATCTAAAGGTATATTCTACTAAGAATTACAATTAATTATTCAAAATATAAGAAATAAATACAGTTTTATAAATCTAATTGGATATGAATGGGCTATATTAATTTTAGTAACCTTACAATTATGGATTTTAAAAATATTATTTAATTTATCTTTTGCCCTAACATCCTAATTTCAAATACGAAAAAAATATCATCGAAATTGTTTACATCAATATCAGTTTGCAATTATTTTGATTTATCACGTTCTTGGTCAAATTTATCAATAATACTAGGCTATATATTATTATGAATATTATTGATAATTATTTAATTGAAATTAATTTCTATATATATATACATAATCTTAGTGCATTCATGATATCAAGAATCATTTATTTCTTGTTTTCTATGATTTTTAAAAAGCATGTTTTTTCTTTGTTCTCATATTAAGACTCCTTAATGTTTAATATTCTGCATGATATTGAATAAACACAAAACCAAATATAAGGTCATTAAATCGGGTTGTGACCTTAATTATTGTTATTCTAAACAGATTAATTTAAATTTATTAATTGGATTTAATATTACTAATTTCAAAACTAATTCTTAATGTATCTTTAATTTTTGGCATCTCCCATAACTCGTTTTTGTGGATTTATTTTCTTACTTAAAATGTTGCAACTTTACTCTACTTTTAAGAAAGAAATTATTTATAATTCTGCCCTTAGATTCTCTTTTCTATTGCTCTAAAGTTTACAGTGACAATAAAAACTTTATCTATATAATTTCATTTATGATTTAAATTATTTCATCAATTATTTTAATTTAAATAAGTAGCTCTAAATTTGTATTAAAAAAAATTATATCTTAGTAGTAGTAAAATTAGTAGAGTATTAGGAGTAAATCCTTTCGGCAAAATAGAGAAACAACTAATCAAGAGAGAGATGTTAAAAATTAATTATTAGTATTATATAAATGTGAGATGATAAATCTCTCTATGTATTTACTACTACTCTTGGGAACTGTGTCAGACTATGTCTAGTGGGTATGATCTGCTGCGTTCACAATTCCACTGTGATTTTTGTTTTTGTCCCTTTTAATTTTGCTTGACTGAGGTATCTTCAGCTTCGATGGTTTTAGTGGCATCTTCATCGATAGTATAGGTACTGTTCATAATATTGAATCTGATACTTCTCATTTTATTCTTTAGTTTTTCTAAGATGTACATGATCTTTGAAAGATCTTATCATTTTAAGTCTCACTTAGAGGTGCAAGTACAATGGCTCTTAGGGGCCAGCAGTTGTCCCCTTAGTAGGAGCAGTACTGGCATTTTCTTTAAGGCCTTAGCTCTGGCATTCATGGACATCTTCAACTGTAGCTATCCCTGTTTTCCATTCAATACCAAGAGCAGACATATTTCCTTTCATACATTATGTGATACTTAATTACATCTTATTTAAAAATATAATAAATGCGCTCGAGTAATAATTAGTAAAACTTAAGATAAAGCAAAATATTTACTTTCACGCAATATAATTTCGAATAATATTAGAAAGTGTCTTTCCTGGTGGGAATAGTTTCTTAATGAATTAATCATTAATATTCAGATACTTCTTAAATATGACTTTGATGTACAAGAATTAAGAATTATATATAATACTATTGGGAGTAGCTGATTATATCTGGTCTTAAAGCGCTTGTTTATATTTATGATTATTTTGACTATAAAAAGCTAAATCATCTAAATGACTATAATCCTCATCAAAATAATTTTCATCATCATGCTTATCATTGTCTATTGCTTACTGGGAATTGTGTTGCAACATTGTCAATCCAGTCCTCAAAACCTTTATTTCCTCGTTATCACTTTTTTCATATATTTAAAAAGAAGTTAATACAATTAAATGAAATTCAATTATTTTTATGTATTATGAATCAAACGATTAATTTTGAAAATATCTATTCGATCCATAGTTACACTTAAATATATATTTTTGACTATTTTATTCTATTTGTTTTAAATAATTTGAACATCAAACATATATTGCATTATTATGCTTTGCAAAGGCATAGAATAAATTTTAATTATTGCCACTTCTTCAATCATTTTAAGGTTTTTTGCGAAAGTCATGCCTCTATAAGTATTTTCCATGTTCGTTTATTAGGTTTGCTCTCATAAGTACTCTTTTAAGTGAGGGATTTCGAGAGACTTTTATAAAAAAGTAAAGTGGATTTGAGAACAAATATATCCCTAGAATCTGTTTAAATTAAGCCTTCATAGTTAAAGATGTTCACTTAAATGTTGTTTAATGACAGAGCAAATCAGATTAATTTTTAGCTAAGGGATGAATTTAAAGTTTCTTCAGGTTCTCCATCATCATTTTCATAGTGGTAATCGTTATCTTCCTGCTAGCTTTTGCTTTCTTTGTCAATTTAATTGCTATTTACAATTCAATCATTCCTTTATTTGTGTCTTTTTTCTGATAATTTAGAATATATTATTGTGAAAACCATTCTACTCAACATTACGAGGAGTCTCAAGTAGGCAAACAATATCCATTTGTGTTTTGCCCCTTGATTTTTATTCTTATATAATGATCAGTTATATATTCTTTCTTGACGACGTAGATTATAGATTGATAAAATAACACTAATTATGTGCTTCTTTTGATAATTATTGAAATAAGGAGAAGTTATTTTTAATGGTACTTATAGTAAAGACATTACAGCACTTGGTTTTAACTTTAAGAATAGGAAGTTGATGAAAAATACAAGACTTTACAGAAGTCTGATCACATTTTATCCTCAATTTTGAGTGAATAAAAATAACTAGTCTCTTCCAAGAATGTAAGCAACCTATAAAAATTCCTAGCATAAACCGTAAAAGATTGGTGATTACATTTATTTGAATAATTAACGAAATTAATCATTAATGTTTTATATATATATATATATATATTTAAATCATTTAGATTGAATTTTATCTCATAAAATACATAATTTCGATCCTTATACGAGTATAATAAGCTATATTTTTAAATAATTCTTTTACTTTTCTAGGCTTTGTTTTATATTTTGATAATTATTCCTTATATTTTTTAGACTCTTCAGTATTATCATCTTTACTTTACCTTTTTTTCATTATCCTTTTCATTGTTCTAGTAAACTTGATCATTATCAATTTTACCCTATTCCTCGAGAGCTCTTAAAACGAAGGGCTTAACTTCTTTCTCTTTGAAGTGCTTTGATTAGTTTTCTATAAATTTCGATGCTAAATAAATCTTCTTCGCTAATAAAAAGCATAAATTACTATTTTGTAGTTCATATATCCAATTCAATATCGAGATCTAGAAATTAGAAGAAATATGAGTTTATTGCGTTAACAATATGAGGTAAGGTGTCTAATTTTTTAATGAAATGCCAAAGTTAACTCAAGACTACTAAGTTCCTTCTTAATGGAGTGATTTTTTATATAACATTATATAAATGATATTTGGATTAGAAATATTGACAATACTATATTTAAAAATAAATTAAAAGCCTTATTTTTCTTGAAAGAATTTGATCACTTAAATCTAAGAGAAATTTCTCTTCTTTGAGTCTCTTGTATTCTCATAGTTTTACCCCACTTTGGTTTGCGTTGAATCTTCATCAACTTGTATTCTTACAGCTCTCTTTAAGCTGTTGCAATCTCTCGAGATCAACGCAAATCTTTTTCTATATAATAATAGTTATATCCTTTTAAATCGTATATTTCTTGTTTAAAAGTTATTTTTAATGCCTATATTCCTTTAATGAATTTTAATAGTGATGAAATTTAATATTGGCTTTGCCTTATCATAAATTTTAAATTATAATTATTTGCATAGTCACAAAATTGTATTAATTAAATGTATTTTGCTTTATATTTGGAATGCATACCTGTTTAAATGTGGAAGTTTGTTTTGGAATGAATTTTATTTTTTATCATGATTTTCAATTGGAGCTTTGCTTTATTTTTAAGAATTCTGATTCTTTTTTAAACAAATATTATAACTAATAAAATAAATATTCTATTTTAATATATATGATTTATCAATAAATAGTAGAAAAAAATAAATTAAAAATATTTCTATATTATTTCATTTCATCCAATATTTATCAATTTTACCGATAGATTTGAAACTAATTTTTATTTATGAATGTTAAACAAAATAAATCATATAAGTTTTTAACTCAATTTATAATTATAATCAAGATTATCTGTAATAGAGACATTAGACTGGTTAAACTACAGCCGACGAAGGAGTTCATTTCTAAATAACTTAGATGAGTCTTATTATAAATTAAAATGATTTTTTGTGTGTTAAATGATTAAAATCAAATAAATTTAACATATCACTGTTTACTATTTAATACTTAAATCAAACCATCAATCTTAGTCGTGACGTAGAAGTATCTGAGGGAGTTGACGTGGCAATTCTGTTACCTGGCAGTCATGAAGTAGAAAACTCCAGAAAAACCACTTCCGCTATTATCTAGTCTCCTACTAAAATCAAGATGTTGCCAGCATAATCTGAACAACAGAGCTCGTAGAATTCAACTAGATGACAAGGAGTGGATAAAAATCTTACCGGTCCCACCGCTGCTGAGAAACGTAATCCCTATCCTTTCGCAGTGGTAGCCTCAGCACCTTAACCCGGTTAGGGAGAAAAATCCTTATCTTTGCCTTCAATGGTCTTCGTCTTCTCAATTTTGAGGGCAGAGCGTACCTTTATTCAGCTCCTTATTACCAAGGAAGCTAAACACAAGCCAGGTTACTAATCTATGCAGGGAAAAAGCCCCACCTACTGGCCCCTAATGCGTTGTGTCCAGTAACCCTTTACTTGCCCTCAGCAGGCCTTATTATAATAGAAAGCTCTATAAGAAAGCCCTAAGTGAGATTAGTACTCACCTAGCAATTAACTTTTTAATTTAATAATTTTAAATGATTTAAAAAAGTTAAAGTATTAATTTTATATTAAAAATATAAATCATATATAAAATGAATTCCAATCTCTGTGAGTTGCATGTTAATGTCAATAACTAATAAAGCCACACACAGTATAAATAAAGGAAGAAAAATATTCAAGATTAAAAAATATTTAACAATAAATTCTATTTTATATTAATGTAAAAAATATCAGGTTCTAGTCCCTTTATAGGAGTTTTAGAATAATAATTTTACAATTTCCTTAAGAGTTGGTCTCTTTAATGTAGTATTTACACGAGAATTATGAAACCATAAGTGCTTTTTGTTGACAAATGAAATTGTATAATGCAGTATTATAGTCATAAAATATTAATTTCTAATATTAACTAACATTGATGCAGCCATTATAGATTAATCATAAGAAGGAGAGTGAAAAATTATATAAGTTAAATTCAAATTAAGCGATTGATAAATTGGAAAGCGAGTATAAATATTAAGATAGCATAAATTTATTAAAAATGGTTTGAAAATTAAAATTCTTTTCAGTATCAAAATAATCAAAAGGTAAAGAAATTAACAGATTCATAAAATATTATAATATTTTTTTTTTGACTCCATTCTAATTATTAAGAAAATTTAATATATAATTAATAATTAATTTAATTTACATGTGTATTCAAATTTTGAAATTTATTTACACACAAAATCTGTGCTATATGATTAAAGAATCAAAGATATGTAAAATTTTCACAATTCTATTAAGAAATGTATATTTACCAAAGAACAATGCTAAGCACACTAACTCAATATATATATATTTATATTTATATATAATAATTTATCACCGATTAATTTTAATTTAAAATATAGTTCTTAGAGTACTTATAATTCTCTATAGATATAAAGATATTATTAATTCTATCTAGATTTTTGTATATTCTTTCTATATTTAAATCCATAATTTTACTAAATTTGAAGAGTGCGTAACTAAATTTTTGAAAATTTAGTTACGCTTAGAATTTTTTTAATTAAAATGCTTAATATATACTAAAAATATACTAAATGCAGTACAAATCAATAATCCTTTTAGCCATCACTTGAATGCATTGAATAAATAAATTTAATTTGATAACATTGTAATATCAGTAAAAGGCAATTTAATATATCAATTCAAATTTTGTAAAAGTTTTAAGTTACAAGAATTAAATAGATTAGTGAATTAGAGAAATTAAAATAAAAGAGATTAAAATTTAATTGGAGATCTCTAATATATTAAATATTCTCAACTAAAGGTAATTAGTATTAATTTACATGGAAATTTCATATCTAATAGGGACCCATCCTTAAGATGTTGATAGAAAATTTATTTTTTATAAATTTTTCTATCTTTTTGTTTTGCTAATTATTTTTCTAAAACCTAAAAGAGACTGTTGTTGGAATTATCAATATCATATATGTTGCAATTAAGTTCCGATTGAAAGATTACTATATGTTATTAAAAATAAAAATCTTTTCTCCATTAATTTATTTTTCCCGACCCCCTCGTTTCTCGCTTCACTCGTATTTCCAGGTAACGTAATACTGAATTAAAATAGATTATTAAGTATTATAATTAATAAATCACCAAGCTTAGTGGTAAAGATCCATTATCAAATAACAAATATTGACTGTTTAATTATAACACTATCAATTTCAATAATTAATACTCATAAAGAAATCAGAATAATTAAGCAATAGGTTAATTTCTATGTAAAGATGAAAAAGTAATCATTTTTTTTATCAGAAATTATAAAAATTTAGGATAGAAACAAATTCAACAAATCAAAAATAAAAATAGATATTTTTCATTAAAATTTATGATTAAAGAGTCGTAAAAATAGAAGCTTTGAGACAGATTATAAGTTACTGAATTAATAATTGAACAAACTATAGGAGACTTTAGTATAAAAATATTAGGTGCAGAGAGTTGACTACAATCTAACTAGCAATATTAAAGAACATGAATGACTATCTGAAGATTTAGAGTGAATAAATCGAGAGAATTAAAAGTGAAATACTGATGCTATGAAAGTATAATTTTACGTGCTAATTGCAATCCTCAATATTATTTTTACTTTATCTGTAGATTGAGTAAGATAAAGAATTAAATCACATAAATTTTAAGCTAAGATCTACAAATAATTCTTAATTTATGAATCAAAATAGAATATAATTCAAGTAGTAATAAGAATAAAAAAAATCATTAACCAATATCTAATATTAAACATAAAAAAGAGTTCTAAGATATTAATGTTAACTCGACTTTGACTTGACTTTCAGTCATTAAGTGCCGATGCATCTTTTATCACTTTTAAACTCTATGAATAAAACTTAATTCTTTAACGCAAACCACAAAACTTGTAGTATTTTGAATGGGCTTCAAGTCCCTTAAATTATTTTGGATTTTTACTGAATGAGTGAGGAAGAAAATGGAAAATAAAGTTGGCAAGACTCGCAAAAGTCCTCATCAAAAGTTCAAAAAGTCATCAACTTGTGAGTGAAAATTCGGAATTTATAAAAATTCAGTAGCGGACTTTGAATTTAATGATTCGTTGCATTCTTTGAACCTTCTATTGAAACGAGTATAATTGTTTGAGGAAGATTTTACCAGCAAATTCATTTTAATACCAGGTTTGGAAATTGCAAATAAGAATGAAATTTAAGTTAGAAGGGATAAATTATTTAGAAAAAATGAGATAGATTTTAAGAAATTAAACAATTATGAATACTTTAATGAAGTCAAGGTCAAAGGGCAGTTACCGCGTGTTGAGGGGTGGTCGTGGGTATTGATCTATTTTAAAGTAATTCGAAGAATTAAAACATTAATCATGATATGAGAATTGGTCATGTAGTCAAGACGACTACAGATAGGAAACCGCGTTGCCTCATTAATGTGAATTGAGGGGTTGTTGTGGTTACTGTTTTATTTTTTATGATAAAAAAATGTCTAGAGTTATATTAATATTCAATTTGAGTGATCGAAAAACAGCGTTTATTTATACAGAGGACATAATACATTTTTTGTAAATTACTAAAAATGCTCAAATTTAAATGGGCATCAAAATCAATGAAAAACTATTTTAATTCAATAATTATACAACGAGCAGTTAATAATTAATTGAGTTTAAACTCTTTTGGAGTGAAAAATGTTTAAACTATATAATAACTTAAAATGCAGACTGATAACTTTAAACCTTTAATCAATTATTTCATTGTGAAAAACATTAAATATTTAAAAGAAATAAAATTACTCAATAAATATAAAATAAATAAGTAATAACTCTTCCTCACCAATATATATAAACTAAATCTTTAATTTTCAATTAAGATTTTAACTTAAAGTAATATCAGTTACTTTTTTAAATAATATAAATATAATTTTTTAATTAAAAAAATGAGTAAATCATATCAGATGAAAATAAAATTTGCTTTATAGCATAAGATAGGCAAGCTTAAAGTAATTAAGATAATAATAAACCTCAGAGAAATCTTATGATGCAGAAATGAATTAATTAAGATAATTAAACTATGACTGTGTTATATACTATCATAATATATAAATTATAAACATTAAATAAGTGTTAATAACGTATTAATCTATAGCTTTATAAATATGATTTAAATCATAGAACATTAACGCCTAAAAGTTTTTATTAAGTATCAATACAAATAAGGCATATTATATTATGAAGCCTTTAAATGACTAATTATAAGCAAGAATAAAGAAACTAAATAACAAAATACTAAATTTAAAGAATTTACTAATGACAAAAGTCCTCAATTTTCATTACTAATCTATCATAAATATGTAAATTACAATATAAATAAAAGCTCATACATTTTCTATCTTAATTTTTTATTCAAGACTAAGACTATAACTTTCTAGAAAATTCAATTATTTAAGATGAAATTTATCAATGCTTTTAAAATTTTAATAATTTATGTAACTTATAAATAAGCTTAAATTGGAATAAAAGCCAATTAAAACTCAAATTAAATGATGTATTATTTTTTTAATTAGTAAGCAATTTTAATTGAAACAATTATCCTAGTTTTTTAAAAATAAGATTATTCATAAAAACTTGAATATTATATAAATATTTAACAGAATACTTTCTAAATAATGAGCATCTTGACATGTAAACTATTATAATAATTTAAACAATCAATAATTCAATAGGAGCATTAAATTTAAAGTTTTAAGAGAAAGTTATTCAAGGAAGAAATAACTCAACTATTATTTAAATTCTGTGGTTGATTAGTAATAGGTTAAAAGCAAGTTTTTGCTAAGAAATCTTGATTATTTGAAGTTAAGCAGTAAAATTAAAATATTATTTCTCAATTAATTATTGTTAGGGCATAAGGTAGTAATAGAACTTCCTTGGTAAGTAAAGAAATAATGACATGTAGTTTAATTTAACTCATATATTAAGAATTTAAAATGAACAGAGGAATAGAGGAATGTGATTAAAATTAGTCTTTCATTATAATGAGCAAAATTTTTGATAATTAAGATCACATTGTATTTTAATGTAACTTATAGAAAAAAGTATTAGCTTGATCTTTAAGGATTTAAACTTAAAATTAGGAATTAATCCAAAGAATCAATTTTTAAAACTAAATACAATTAACCAAAAATATCCGTCATGATAACCTTTCTAGCATTTACTCATCAAAATGTCTTTGCAAAATAAAATTAAATGAAAAATTGATTTGAAATAAAAATATTTAAGTCAAGATTAAGAAGAGCCTGATAAAAATCTTTTTGTATTAATAAACATAAAAAAGACAATCTTTTATTTAAACAGATTTCATAAGAATTGGAGTCAGTTAAATTTATAAATAATCCACTTAGGCTTAATTTAGATAATTCAATATTCACCAAGCATACTTATCATTACATGTAAGTCTAAAATTTATATCATAAACTTATTATAATGAAAATATAAATGAAGCTAACCTTAATCTACCCAAAAAAAAACTTAATTTTAAACTTATTTTCCTCGTATTAACTTATGCAGACTCACGACAGCAAATAAAGATAAAAATATCAAATTTTTATCATATTATTTCTCCCCTAAAATTTTTAATAAAATTTAATAAGCAAATATTGCCATAATTAATCATATAATATGTATTTGCTATAAGCTTCATTCTTTACGGCTTTCAAACAAAGCAGAAATTACTTTTTAAACGAACTATATATATATATATTAGTTTAAACTAAATGAGAAATTCATTGAAATATAAAGAAACGGTAAATCAATTAATTTTTTAATAGTATGAAACTCAAAAAGCTTTGATGAAAGTTGAAAGACACTTGAGTGTTGCTTTTTTACATATAATCCAAAGAAAATGAATTTATTTTAGGATTATTGCCAAGTTTATTACTTAGATTTAGTGATTTATCTCAATTATAAAAATTAATAGGTAATGTGTATAATTCAGAGCAATTTCATATTCAAAATTAAATGTTTGATTCGCAGCAAAAACTATTTTAAAAATAGCAATTTTAAATATTTAATGAAATACGGAAAATAATAGTGGGGCTTAAACCAGCCAGATAGTTATACTCAGATAGTTTTATTCTTTGATTTTTGATACGTCCAGCTCAATCTATTCAAGAAACTTAATCCGTATACTAAACGAAATAGCTACAGAACCTTGCACGTTCACCTATTAATTCATGGGAAGGACTTATATGGAATTTTGCTACCTTGTTTGCCATTTTTTATCATACTTCTTGGACTTTCCCTAATAGTGAAAACACTGAGAGATACTCTATTGGTGTTTTCTTATGCAAGGTATTAGTCTTACTTTTCTCTAGCAAAAAGAGTCCAATCTGAGATCCTAGCGGTTTATCTCTTTACTCCTTTTCAATCTTTGATTCAGTCAACTCCAAGTTTCAAGGATCAAATGAATCATTAAGTTTAACACGACTTAATTATCAATGGCAAACGGTTTTTTTTAGAGTGGTTCCCTATACCTTTGCATGAAGTATTCTGATGAAAAAATTCTCAGAACCTGGACTTACCTATTAAAACAGAGGGCTCCAATGTTTCGAATTCCGGGGTATGGTAATTGGTCTGGATATACCTCCCAATATACCAGTAAGTCTAAACTAAAAAATACTTATAACTAACTTGAAAAGGAGATATTGGCTTGAGAAACAAAAAATTTTGTAAAAGACAAAAAGTTTTATATACAGGTAAATGTTTCGATATTAACAGTATATTCATCAAAACGTATTAATAATAAAAAGATATAAAAATAATATAATTTATCTTTTTTCGTTAAACATTACGGTTGATTGTTTTTATTAAAGATAATAAAACAAGTGTAAAAATAATTCAATTAAATTAAAGATTTATATATTTATAAAAAATATAATAATTAAAATTATTAATAATTATACTTATCAAAGATACTTTATTAAAACATATAGAAATTTTGAATATTTTACAAAAAATATAAATAGATAATACTAAATTATAAAAAATAAGGACTTTATATGATTTTCAAAAAAAAATTCTTTATCAATTAATTTATAACATAATTTTGTTCTTTTTTTTTAAATTATAATTCAAAAATTATATTTAACAAAACGAATGATTTTATTAAATCTGATTTTTAAAAGATAACCTTACATTTATTAATTAAAAAATAATAATTTTTTTCATTTAACTTGTTCTTTTAGTTTATAAACTCCAATTTTCTTCAAATTTTGTAATTATGAGTTCATCAAAAATAAATCGGTATTATAATTACCAGTTCTTTGGTGATTTTATTAATGCCGGTTCTTAAGCTAAGATCATTTCTTGACCTTTTTTCACACTAAATTAAATTAAAAAAATCTGGAAACTTAGTAAAGAATGAAAACTAAGGATGAAATATCTAGTAAGTTCATCTCTGTGAAACAGTTAAGTGATTTTTTAAATTTCGATAAGATCTCAAATAATATAAGATCCTCATCTTAAACAAAAAGGGCTGAGCAGAATTCAAGGGTAACAGGATTTAACTTACTGTAAATATTAACCTATTAGAAAAAGTAATTATGGAACAAGCTTTAAGAAACATTAAATATCATTATTATGGAATCAGACAAATATTTATAGTTGATTTGAAAATGAGTTGTTCCCTCAAAAAATGAGAGAGTAAGAGTAATCAATTTAAGGAACTTACTGATCAATGAGGGATAGCAATAATTTAATTGAGAAGCTTTCATTGTGTCATTCAATGTAATATTCTATTTTTTATCACTCTCTCAAAAGAGTTCCGTCTGGATTACTTTTATTTTAAGAACTTATTAGATAGATAGATAATTACTGTAGGTAATTAAAATGCGAACTTATTATTTAATATTAAATATATTTTTTTATCTTTATGTAATATTCCTTAACAATAACTTTGGAAATTCCAATTTCCAAAAAAAAGGATATAAATTACCTAAATTTTATATTGATTGAATAAATTATTTAGAAGCCAATTTAATTGATGAATTAAAATTAAATATATTTAATATTTTATCAATTTAATGCAGATTATTAATTTTATACGTGAGCGCTAAAATAATGAATTTAAAACAGGATTCTATCTGAAATTTTAAAAAATATCAAATAAATGTAAATAAGATGTATCTAATTTTTATTTTAGCTTGGCATTATAAGTTTAAAAGAGTGCTTTTTGTATTTAATTCATTCACTCTTAATTTAAAAATAGCCTGATTGGCATGAACAACTTGATCGCCATGAATATGTTAAATTACTTAATATTTCCTTCTTTCGTATTATTTAAGTTATTACGGGTCGAGGATCTTGCTCCATTCTGTGATTATGATTGTCTTACTGCATTATTTGGTGTCCTTTTATTGCTTATGTGTGGTTTGTGTTGATGTACCATATTGATTGAGACCAAACCATCATAAACTCTATCATTATTTGTCAAGTTTTTTTCTCGCTCAAATTAAACACAAGTAGATTATAATATATTTTTATGATCTTCTTAAACTCTTCCCAAATTTATGCAATTTATTTTCTTTCTAATATAGATACTTGGCAAGACTTCTACTATTTTCTTGTATTTCATTCTTTCTACAACTAGTCCAAAACTTATATACCTTACCTACTTTGCTTCTATTCAAAATATTATTTGTGATTAATTATGTTATCATTCATGATAGAAATATGAAAAATTTAATTTATTAATTATTATATTAACTTTAAAATTTAAACTTAATATAATAATCATTAATGGAATGCCTAAAAAAATTTCAAAATCTTCATCATCATTTTCATCATGATTTATCTCAAAGTCTTCAAAATCCCCTCTCTTGTCGTCTTTTGGAGCATCAGTCCAGTGACACTTGTGATCTTGCCAGGTAGGACCGCTAAAAAAAGAAATATAAAGATATGCTTTTTTTAACTTACATTTTATATGAATGCTTTAGCTCCATCTGCGTTTAATCTCTAAAAATACTAATTAATATATTTAGTTTATGATTTAATTTATTAATTTCCAATTAAAATTATAATTGCTTAATTCTTGTGAAGGCGATTCATAATAAATGATAGATTTTATCAAAGCAACTTCCCAATTCTTATGTTATTGCTATCCAATTGTAAATGCTAAAATATCATTCAGCAATCGCTCAATATGCTCATTCGAAAAATTTTCGCCTGTATTCAAGACTTCTCTTTTAACTATAATTATTTATTTTCTAATAATTTTCATCTTTATTTGTAGTGAAGTAATAGTTAGTTAAACTTACTGTTGTAATTTATTCAATATTTTTAATAAGATTAGAACTTTTACTTGTTTGATGGAAGATTTAATAATTATTAGTTTCTATTTAAAGCCAATTCTATATTTTAAGATTTTCTGTAAGGTGGTAAAACCCCATTAGTCAATTAAGAACGAAGATTAGGAGATAAGAACAATTAAATTAAAATATTATTATAATTGGCGCAAATTAATTAACTTTTGGCTAATTATTAAAACCATTGGCTCGAATAAATTGTCTCTATAAAATAAACCAATCAGGGTGCGTAAATTTGTTTTTAGCCTAATTATATTAAATTTCAGCCAATTATAATTATATTTTAATTTAATTGTTCTTATCTTCTAATCTTCGTTCTTAATTGACTAATGAGGTTTTACTAACTTTGCGATTAATTTGTCTATAGAAAGATTAAATTATAATGAACAATTTCAGCATCATAAATATTCAAATTTTGATTTTACTATCTCTAGTCACTACTTGATTAAGCATTATTTTAATTTGCAGCGGCACTGAACTCATTAAGTTGGTTATTAATATTTGCATTACCTATTTACTCAGCTACTTTTCTTGATGCCTGCTAAGTCTAAACAAGTTTTTGCCATCCTAATTGCTTTCTTTTGTACTCTTCATTAGAGTCCATTGATGTTTATTTTAAAGTCTAGTCTCATGTTTGAATTTAACTTGGAATTAGAATATCTTATTATTCTTCAACAATACTTTGTAGACTAGTTTGTTGAAAGATAAAAGTATATATAAGATGATTGCCATTTTTTAAATTTTATATTATTATATATAAAGGTATATTTTGCATATTATCATTACTAAATAAGCTTTTTTCAGGTCTCAGGCCATTATAAAATAGATTATAAATATCAATATTATTAGCAAATAATTTAATCACATATTATTCATAATCAGATTAAACTAATCTAATAAGAAATTTTCATTTTTATTGGTAAAAAAGTTTATTATGTTAATAATAAACACTAATTTAAAAAGCATCATCTTTTTATCAACTGAATTTCTTTAATCAGTAATTTATATTTTTTATATAAAGTTAAATAATTGTGTGACGGTGATTTTTTAAAATTTGGCTAGTATTAAATTGAAGAACTATAGTCGTATTTTTAGTAGTATTTAAGAGAAATTAAAAATAATCAAGATTTATTGGAGATCTTAATTATCAAAACATTCTCAACTCAAGGTAATGTAATGTTATCTTAATTTTGTGTATTAAATATAGGGTATTAATTTTTAAATTAAAATGGTAATTTTAAATAGATATATACTACCCTTTCTTTTCTTCAAGCATCAAGACATGCAAGAGGACTCAAAACCCCAATACCCTTTCAGTAGTCTAACTGAGTTTTTGATTGATAAAAGTAGACTATTAGTGCATACTTTATTAGGGTTTTAATAGGGTTTATGTAGGGGTTTAATGTTTAAATATTAGTAATTTAAGTGAGTATATGCGAGGTTTGGAGTCTGTTTATGACATTGAGTATATAAATTTATTGTTTAAGTTGCTATATGGATGTGATGAATATAGTGAATAACTCAAGCCTGTTCTGAATTATACGTCTATAGCAAGGCTACTCCATAAATCTCCAGCAACTGTGAGGTCTCACTGTCTATTAGTATTGGATTTAAAGAGATAGCAACTTAATTCTAAGTCTAAGAGACCCTTGAATTTTAGCAACATCATATTGACTATCTAATTAATGATAAGACTCTTAAATACTGGGCTCATTTCTCTCTATCCTAGAGGGCCGTGATGTTTCATCGCCAATTTCCTGAGCTTCACGTATCTGCTTAATCGATAGCTAACATATATAAAAATAATGGAATATCTTACAAGACAGTCAATCGCATTAAGAGAGTGATTGACTTTAATGTTCCATTTTATAAGACTAATTTAAATTATATATTCGATTAAATGCAGAGGTCTTAAGAGCATAATATAAAGTTTATACACGCTGATGAAGCTGCATTTACATTCAATACCTTTATATCAAGGTTATTGTACGAGAGGTATAGTAATATAGAAGTTTATGACTAAAAGGTTAAGGTGTAAACTCATGCTATTCTTGGTGGAATAAGTAAAGATAGTGGCCTCGAGACTTATGTTATTCACCCTCGCTCTATAAAGACTGAATAATATATTAAGTTCTTGCAATATCTCAGAGATTAAGTACGCTGACTAAGAGATTATTCTGTTCGTTGATAACTTTTCAGTTCATAAAATTAAAGACTCAAGGAAGGAATATGAAAGGCTAAATATAACACATGTATTTAATGTTCCTTACAGCCCTTAGTTCAATGGAATTGAATTATATTGGCGGTTATTGAAAGGCCACTACAAGAAACTTCTACTCTATCACTTAATGCACGATTTAAACATAGATACAGTAGATTTTATTAAGAGTGCTGCGAAAAGAGTCAGCGATGATAAAAGCTAAAGTGTGTGCAAGAGAAGGGAGATTTTGTGTTTATAAATAAGTTTTAGATTTAAACGAATGAATAATATCACATATTAAATTTGCCCGTAAAAGGATTTGGCTTCTCTTTCTTTTCTTCCTCTTAGGGCTTGCCTGGGCCTATGTTTCTTCTCTTAGTGCCAGCTCCCGCATCTATGTTCATCTCTTCTGGCTTTTATAAATCTTTGAAGAGCCTCTTACTCAATTCATGTTTTACTTGAGACTTTCTCTCTCTGTTTAATTTGCTGCGCTCTTTCATCAAGTATATAGCAGTACCAGGTTTTTCTAAAAAGTTAGAAGGCTAAGCTTACTTGAGATGAAAGGATGCTTTTGAAGTTCCTAGACCAGGTCTCGCTTATTTTAATACCTTGCTTCTCTTTTTCTTCAGGAGAGATGCTGTAGCGTTTCTTATGAGCTTCTTAAATTACTTCATTAAGTACTCAGGTTTCAGAGTTCCAAGGACACCAAAGAAAAAGTTTCTCTCTGGCAACTTATTAGAGTGTTGCAACTTTGATGGAAGGTAGAGAGCAACATCTGGATCACTCATAGCATCATCATAGAGGTTTGTTACTGAAATTTCAGGGTAGTTAGGTATCTCGATCATCCTAATTTCATTAGACTTAAAAGCTTTTTTCTCTTCACTTAGTAAGGCTTTTTAAGAATGATATTTTAGTTCCCTCCTAAGTTGGCAAGAACAATCCAATTATAATGGATTTACTAATCTAACTTAAGCACTTACCTTGCTATACCAAGTATCTATAAAGGCCCTCTTTACTTCGAAATTTTCCTATTAAATCTTGAGATTAAATTCTCTTCATTGCATCATTCATAGACTCCATCTTGTTTCCTCTTTTTAGAAATGTTAATGAAATTTAAAATTATGGATATCCATTCTAAGTTTATTAAAATCTTACTACTAAATAGGAGGACCTACTGGAGGTCAACCTTAAAAAGATATACGGAGAAGCATTGAAAAACTTGCTCCAAGTTTCACAGATTGATTTCGATTTTTATCAATCTATCTCCATTAAATTGCTCCTAATAATGTTTAATTATTTTAGGAGGTCCTCCAAATTAAGTTCAAACTTGATTTGAAGAACCTCCTAGAGAAACAAAACTTCATTAGGAGTATATTAATTTACTATAACGAATAAAATTCTTATAAAATATGTAAACTTACAGTCTTCTATGGGTATTTAATTTTCTTACCTCTCAGCCGAAAATCTACCAGAGTGTCTTATACTCGACTATTAAAGTTTATCAAGGTATATTTTAACATTATAATAATAAAATATATCAGCAAACTAAAATGAGCGCTAACCTTCTAAGAAGAGCAGCATTACTTGGGTAAAATCAATAAAAATTATCATTCCAGCAACCAAAAAAAGTAGAGACCAGAGATGCTTGTACTCAGTGGGAGCCTACTTATGACAACTTTGACCAGTCTAGTTTTGAGATTTAAATATAAGTTAAGTAGGAGGTTATCAAAGAATCTGTTCAAATTGAGGAGGAGGTTAAACAACCCGCCATATAGCCTTAATAAATTTCAGCTAAAGTTAACTATTAATGCAAAGAATGCAATAAAGTTTTCCCTTACAAGTCGACTTATAAAAGACACTTGAGAGATTTACACAACGATATGGCAAGGTTATATCTAAAGCATTAAAAGAAAGATGGGAAGTATGTCTGTGAGTTCTGTGCGAAGCCATATTCTCATACTAGAGATCTCAAAGTGCACTTAAAGAAAAAGCACAATTAAAGTTTTGTCTTTATTCATGAACCTACTGGTAATAAATTCCTCTAAAGAGAAGATCAAGAAACCCAGTGGAGTCTCTTAGAGTTGAAGTGTAGAAGTAAGTCAAAATGAAGAAAGCAGCCAAAAACTTTCCAGTCTCTGAGATCAATAAAATCATGGTTAAATTGAGGCAATGAAGATTCCTATATTAAAAATTATTGACTTAGATTCTTGCCTAGAAAGCTACCTTACTCTTGAAGATAAATTGAGAAGAGAGTCATTACTGATGACTAATATGCTTACAAGATATATCCTTTCAATTACTTCCTTGCTGATGAAAATTCCAAATGTAATTTGCTAATGAGTATTATGCTCTTTAAAAGGCAAAGTTAAATGAGTGTAGGCTTATCATCTGGCTTGATGCTATTTTACTTGGTAAAGATCATGTAGCCTTCAGGCTTCCTTTACTTGAAATGACTTACAGAGAATTTATCTGACAATAGATGTCAGAGATAAATTAGCTAGATAGTATAGCAGATAGTTGAAGGGATTGAAGAGCTTCACCAGCTAGGTTATGTTCATAGAGACTTAAAGCCTGAGAACATCATGTTGAACTTTCGGCCTCTTAGAGTTTATATTATTGACTTCAACAGAGCTCAAAGAGTGCAAGCCTCTGCATAAGGAAATGTATACGGCACTCCTGGATATTTCCCAGAGAGAGAGGATTGGAGAGATGGAGAACTTAATGGGATATCTGGGCTCTAGCAGTAATAATAATAGAGAGCGACATGCCAAGAAACGATTACTTTAGCTGCAGGGGTGAGAGAGATTCTAAGCAGAGAATCAAACAATATCTCGATAAAAATAAAATAAATGGAGGTCTCAGAGAACTTGCATACTCAACTATATCAAGCCAAGCTAAGAGAATTAACAAACAATAGAAACAATCAAACATCAACTTAGAAAGATAAAATTCAGAGAACTGCCACATGACTCAAAGATTATGTTTGTGTGAAATATTTAAAAAACTCGCTTGCTATACTCACTTAAATTACTAATATTAAAACCCTAATCTTCTACATAAACTCTATTAAAACCCTAATAAAGTATGCACAAATAGTCTACTTTTATCAATCAAAAACTCATTCAAACTACTGTAGGGGTTTTGGGGTTTTGACTGCCACTGCCACTTAACTTTGTTTTTGTAACTGGTGGTGCGTGCGCCTTTAGCGTACAGTTAGGCCAAGAACGTACCATTGATGGTGCCAAAATGAGCCTCAAATTTTGATTTTTTTACAATTTTTCCTCTTCATCATCTTCATCGTCTTCATCGTCGTCTTCCTTTCAAACACAAAATTAAGATAACATTTAAATTGAAGAACTATATTATTAAATAATTTTGAATAGCCACGAAGACATTAGTTTGATTAGTTCTTTTATTTTAATTAAGTAAGCTTTAATAATATAAACTATAATCAAAATAGTTATCATCAAATTCCTATAGAATTAAGATTTTTTAAATAAAATTATATGAAAATTGAAATAAACTAGTAGTTATAGCAAAAATAATAAAAATAAAATCCAAAAAAAGCGTTGCTATTCTTCTATTCACCACAGTATATATCACCATCACTAAATATTATCTCTCCATATCCATTATATTCGGTTTTCTTGCTAAGTTTCAGTCATCCTCAACCTTCACTCTTATCAGGTGCAACCTCTCAAAAAATAAAAAATTGATATGTCAATTGTAACTTGCATTTCTTTTAAATGATACTCTACCTTTTGATCAGACATGCTTTCATATTCTTATATTCTTAATTAATTTCTATATTTATTTTAAAAGAATCTAGAATATTGTTTTCATCTTATTGATGCAGCATACTTGTCGATAAGCTAATACAATAAATAACCCATTATGAAACATTTCATTTTGGTTGTTTTAAGTTTTTATGCTTGTTCTTTAGATGCAACTGACAAGCCCTTTTTGCAGTATGTAGCTGACTCCTAGCAATATTCCTTAATTTTTAACTTGATTTTATTAAAAAATTCTGCCTTACTATCAAATCATTTGGCGCCTGATAGACTATAAACATTAGTCGATAGAATTGATTTTATAGTTAGATCTTAAAAGATGTATGTTGCAAAGGAGAGACTCAGTTTGACTTAAAATATTTAAAGTAATACAAAAATTAAAAATTTATGTATTATTAACAAAATAATTTCAATTTATAAGCTATGGCTTGTTATCAGAATCAATTAGAATTTCAAGGCTATTTGTTTTATACTATAAATTTTGCTCAATTTTACCTGTTGATTGATGCTCTTCACAACACATCATATTTTTTCTTTTTTTTCAATTTTAATCAATTACTATATTTTTAAAAATATAAAAATTCTTAGATCATTGATTCTTGATCAAAGCAAATTAATATGGCTACCAACTTATTCTAATTACTTACAAAATACAGAGAGACTCAAACCCTAATTCGTCCTGCACACAGCTCTCGTTATATAGAAAGCCTCAATCTTCTTGTTAATTCAATAACTTGTCAAGTGAATGTAACTCATATCGATTGTTAATTCTGGGATTCAAGTATTAATAACAATATAACAATCAGATGAAGCTTAAATTATTGGTAAGTAAAAATAGTGTACTTATTGATCTTATTTTTGCTTTTGAGGTGTTGGTTACACTTCTAAGGGATAAAACCTCTCTTGAAATACATATATTAAAATAGTCTGATAAATTTTAAATGGAATAAGTTACCATGAATCAGCTGTTGGAAGGCAATCAAAATTAATACTATTTTACTAATTAGCATATAAATTTTTAAACATTTAATGTCAAAATGATTAAATTAAAAAAATATTTAAATTTTTTGAACTTATCTAATGATAACAAAGGTGACAAAAAATGTACAATATTCTAGTAACGAATTAGCGAGCTTTACGATCCAAATGATTTTCTTTGTATAATTTACTGCAATTAGTTATATAATAAATTTTTATTCTTTTAATAGATTCTTTAATATTATAATCAATACTTTTTTAATATTTAATTTCTGATAATGAGAATATAGATCTCCAAATTTATTCATTAAATGTATGTACCAAGAAGAAGTTAGAAATTTTGGTTGGCTCATCTTGCTTGTATCCTTATCATATAGTAGCATAGTATGTCTTTTCGCTAGTTTTAATAGCTATTAGTGAAATCATTGATCTTTTAAAATCTATTAAGTCCCTCGTATAAATAAGAGTAGCACGAACTGGAACACTGTAGCACATTCAACTCATGAAACTCTGTATGAGTGAAACAATTGGCTTCAATGACACTTCCAATCAATTTAATACCAAAATTTGAGCAATTTAAACAGTATCTCCGAATTCCAAATTTTTTCACTCTTTGCCAACTGCTAAAGGTTTAAGCATGAGCGATCATTAACTTTTTTCAATGCTTTAGGAGCACAGGTAAAAATCCAAAGCAGTATCTTCAGAATGTGATGAATCTATAAGTTTATATAAATAGTTGTAATGGCTTTATCCACTTCTAAATTCATTAGTCTTCAAATATTTCATGAATACTTTTCCACTTTAAATATGCTTTAGAAATTATGAATGGTCTCTTTTGTTAACAAAGTTAAGCTTATTTATGAAATTAGAGTAAATTTAAAGATCAATAACATTAAAATTATAAATTTTAACCTAAAAATTAATTTTAAACTGTTAATTATTATGAATTTGTTACCAGCTATTCTTTCAATATATTAACATACTAATTTCGCTTGATATATCTTGAATATTTTTCACTATTACTCTTGCTTTCGTTTTCTAAGATTTTTTCTGAAAATTTTGATAGTGATCAAAAGTTTAAAAAATAAGAACAATTTTTAAATTTAAAATGTAATATTTTGAATATTTTATCATTAGATTAGGTGTAAGAATGAGATCTACAAGTAAATTGAGCAGAATGATAATGAGAATATAAATATTACTCTCGCTAAAAATCTTCTCTATAAATTATTAATGTTTTAATAATTTTTCTACATTGCTAATGATGTATTGTTTTTCTTATTTAATTATTTGTTGTTGACGTTCTTTCCAGCTTTACTTTTGGTCTCACTTCATAAAATTAATGAAATATTAGGCAAAAAAAATCACAACTTTAAACAGTGACATATACTAACGTAACTAATATTGTATATTTAATTTCTATTCAACCTTGATTGTAGCTTAACAAAATTAAATAATTAATTTTTAACTTTCATTAATTTTTAATGCTATGATTTTTTTTATCCACAAGCAATACAATAGATAAAATAAATATTATAATTTCTATTTTTAAATAAAAGTAACTTATCATTTCTTTCAAAAACTCATGCATTATTTTGTTAATAATATTTCACCGAATTTATTTTATCGAATGTAAGATAATCCTATTTTATAGCTTTCAACAAATATTAAGGTTAAGACACTTGTATGCGTAATATATAGTTTGATGTAATTTATATATTGATAGTTGTTGATAATATTTTCTATCTTTTTATATATCAGATTTTAATTATTCTTAGTAGACAAATTAAACAATTTATCACATTGAATTTCCTCTCTTCAATAAAAAAATTATATAAAATTATAAATTATCTTGGTGGTATTATAAAATTAAAAATATAAATTATATAATTTAATTTGAAAATAATTTATCTTAAACATGACTTCAATTACTTGTAAAGATCATTTTTGAATGGGTGAAAATTAAAAATTGTAATACTAAAATGAATATTTCATCTATCATAGATTTTACTTTCAATAAATTAATACTAAATTTAATTAGCAAATATTTGAGGCTAAACAGCTTAACTTGATTTATCATACTAATTTACATAATGCCTCTTTGTGATGTTTACAATAAATATAAATGTAAGCGCCGTTTAAGCAAAGACTTAGCAGATTGGCATGTTCTGCTATCAAAATTAGTATGACTCTGTTAGAGAAGATGTTTTCAAGCTATTATTTAGAAATTCTGATTGTCGTGCTCAGCTGAAAAATCCTATAAATCAAGAAAAAAAGAAATATAAATCAATTAAACAGTTAACAATTTGATCGTGCTTTAAAGTTCATATAAATTCATGCAGTTAAGGTTTAAATTATCATAGAATTTAAGAATATTTAGCAGAGGAGAGGGAGTTTTTGAAAGTTATAAAAGATTATATATGGGTTTTGCAGAATTTCTTAGGTCGTTTTGCTGAGTGAGACATTTTGAATTAATAAATGCTGAGATGGGCAAGAGATTAAACTTATTATAATAAGTTTATTATATCAGAACATATTTATAACTAATTAATTATTACTGTTATTAAAATTAAGATATTTTTATAGTTATTTGTAAAATGAAGGAACTTTTTATTCATAAATTATGCTTTAATTTTATTTAGACCAAGAAATTTCATAGATATAGTTAGCTATAGCTCTCTTTGGAGATTAATTATTTATTAATAAATGTTGTTTTTTTAATAAAAATATTTCCCAAGATATAATTTATTAAATTTTAAGAAGAGATAAAAGCTCCAAATATCTTGAAATTCTAAATTTCAAGGTTAAATATAACGTTATAATATCTACAAAATATAACTTATACAATTGGAAAAAAAACACTATTCATAATTTATAAAATCTTAAAATAATATTATTAGAATCACTTGCTAAAACATATTATATCGTAAGTTTTAATTATTGGTAGTAGAAATTTCTTATTTAAATAATAATGAACAATACTTTTAGTTTTATTTTTAGCAATTTCTTAGGCAATAAAAATAAATGAAAATATTAAAATTAATCAAAAATAAATTATTGAATCATTAATAGGAGGAAGAATATATAATCATGCTTAATTTGTTTGAAATTTTGTGATAAGTGGAGATTCATTAAATATTAAATACAATTCTTTATACTAATCTTTGTAAATTTTCCCATCTGACCAAATGAACACTCCATTATCATTTTATTAGCTGCTCATCGAAGTTATTTATTTTTCTTTTACTAGCCTTACGACATTATCCAACTAAAAATATATAAAAATATTTATATGTTATTTTTAACTTATATTTTTAGTGAGTGTATCAGCACCAACAGTATCTCCATTTATATATTTTTTAATAACATTGATAAAACTGTTACTAATCACTAATTTTCATACAAAACAGCATGTATATTTACATTTTTTGGGTCAAAATTAATAATTTTTAGCAAAAGGTCTATGCCTTAAATGTGAATGTCGTTTAAATGTAACACCTAACTCATAACTTAAATTGAATAAATTTAATGAATTCATGAAATTCTGATTTATATTTGAATTTTAAAGTTGACATTTTATGATAAATTAATTGATCTATCGTCAAGATGTTAAAAAAGTATTGAAACTTATAAATTAGCATTATAGTTATTTGCTTATTGTATTATTATTTCACAATAAGTATAGGTATAACAAATGTTTTATGAATTTTAATTATAATCACTTCACTAGATACCGAACTAGCTGGTCCTGTTTACATGCAATAAGTTTTTTAAGGTCTGATTTAAGCTGAGAGTTCTTAAATTTTAAAGTCAATTCAAAATCATTGGACTTTCTAAATGTAAGTAAGTAAGAATAAAAATTTCTAGAAACTATTATAGCCATTTTTAGTACGAGTGATTAAAAACTGCTGTTAATAAAAATCATATTATCTCTGATATAAATTGTATGATTTAAGCTGTTAATGAATATTTAAGGTGTGCTGATCATTATAGCAATTAAGATTAATCCTGACTTTTATTGATCTAATGAATGCATTTATGTCATTTCATTTTTGGACTTTCATCAAATTCAATTTTAATTTTGACAAATTTATGTTTTTTTATAATAAGTCTAATAACTTGTCCTATTAGCATTTAGTTTCAAAACTATCAAAAGTTTTAGTTTTTCAAGTTACCAGTCATTCAGATGTTCTCATTTAATAAAAAAAAAATCTACCAAGAACTAGCCTATAATTTATCCCCAAAAAATTTTTAATGGCACCCAAATGTTAATCCTGAATATATTTTTGTGTAGGAAAGTCTAATCAGAAGCATTCAAATAACAATGTTATCAATCCAGATAGATTTGTCCGACATCCTTCGATTACGACAACAACAAGTGCAGCGCGCTTTAGCAAGCAGGTTATATGACTTTTGAAAAAAGATTAATTATAAATGACATTGAAAGCTATGATTATAAATTCGTTATTGACTGACATAAATTCAAAAATTTTCTAGCCTAATGAAAATCTGATATATTTTCTTTTTTTTATTTCATAATTTTATAATGTTCTTCATTTTTCGCAATAGCTACTTACACTATAAAGCTTGAGCTTTTTTTACGTTTGAATAAATATGATTTTATGAATTTCCAAAAATGATTAAATACATTATTAGATTATACAAAATATTTAATTGGTAACTATTTTTTTAAATATACTAACATGGTGCAGGGTATTGACGTCTGGAGGTAACAGATGACGTCCTCCGATCACAGTATAATAAATAAGGAAATTTATATGAAATCAATGTGCGAAACACTATAAAAGATTATTCTAGAATTTTTTCCGCAGAGTCTTAGGACTGCAGCCCCTAGTGTACAGCTTTCACAAGGGGTGGAACCCCTTGTGTGCAACCATTGCAAAACAAATAATTGCAGGAATCAAGGGAGTGGTAGACCCTTTGGAGAGTTGGAGACCAAACCTCCGAAAAGATTTTTATGATAAATAATATTTTTTTATTTAGATTGACTAAACCTTGTAAACCCACTATTCTTTGGATTATTCTTAACCTGAAGAAACAATATTTAATAGATAACTATAGGTTGTTAATTGGGTTATATTTACAGTTTAAAACAGAACTAGAAAAACTATAGAAAAACTAGTTAGGTAACATGCCGCATAAAACATTACTGTACATTTCTAAGGCTGGAAAACGTATTTTCGGATAAATTGGGAAGAATTTTGCATGAATCATTTAAGAAAAGTTCACAATATTAATGTAAACATGGTACGAGGCATGATACAATCGAATCTAATTGAAGGAGTTCTTGCCTTTCTTAAATATTGAGACAAGCATGTGTACAACATGATGCCCAGCTACCCAGACATAATTGAAAATGTTTATACGAAACATTGTAGCGAATAAATCTTAAAAAATAAGAATTAATCAAGCTTTCAATCATTACATATTCAATGCATATTCATATTTGCGAAATAATAATAATTGATATTTAATTATTATCGATAAAGTAATAAAGATTACATTTCATTTCATATACAATCTAAAGAAACTTTTTTCAGAGGATTTGTATCCGAATCTCCACAGGGGTAGCCAACCCCTTGACCCCTGCTATTATTAGTTTAACATTAGTTGCGAACAAGGGTTTCCACCCGTTGTTACCCCGCACTTCAACAGCATTACCAGAAAAGATCATATAAGAATCTTTTATAGTGTTTTGCACATTTATTACAAGAAAATTTCCAAATTTATTATAATGTGATCTCCTGACGTCATCTGTGACTTGATGACGTCAATATCCTATGGTGAATTTCTCAAAATTGATGAAATTTCGAGATGCGTCCAAATAAATAAATTAATAATTTAAAAGTTCCTTTTTAGTTAAATTTAAATTTTAGTTTTAGTAAATTAATTGTTCATGTTCGCAATTAAATAAATTCATATATATTTAAAATTTATCTATTTAACAAATGTATATTATTTATTATTTTTAATATTTAAGCAAAGTAATATTTTAAATTATAGAATAAGAAAATATATATTAAAATATGAACTATCATTTTAAAAAAATATAATTTTATATATTTAGTATTTTAAAATAATTAGCAAATGACAAGTGTGAATAAATTATATATTCATAAGTCATTTTTGAAAATTCAAACAAATTTTACTCATTGAATCTTATATATAATAAATATATTTAAATTTTCTAGTAATTAGAAATGTTTGCTTTACTTTTAATAACTGTACCCACTCACTTCCTCTGTATTATGTTAAAGAGTTCTCTCTTATTTTTTGATTTTGCTTGTGATAAGGTAAGTTACTCTTCAAAGACTAGTTAAAAATCTGTTTTGCTATAATCTTCTGGATCCTAAACAAAATCTTTTATCCTTGAAGCTTTAACCATTTACTCTTTTCTCACTTGTCTTCTATGCTTTATCACAGCTTGATAGCGATTCTTCTTTTCTTTTATAATCTTTCAGTAAAATTGTTTTTATATGAAAATTTTAATTGCTATTTATTCTCTTTTTTATTTAGACAAATGGGACTTATAGTATAGCTTCTTTTATCATTTATTGCAATAACAACAAATATTATCATATTTCATAAAATAGAAATTTTAAGAGTTTACTTTCATTATCAATTTTTCCCTATTTTCTATTCTTTAAGATATTCATATAACAAACCCACTTATATTAATGATAAACTAATACTATTTTGCATGCTTTCATTTATAGAAATAATTTTGTAATAATAATTATGTTGAGAGTTCACTAATTGTAATCTCCCTTTACTATTAAAATCCTAATTAAGAAAATAGCAATAAGTTAGTGAGGCCTGTATATTATGTTGAATATAATTCTAAATTTTATTCCAAAAATTATTTAAAAAAAGATAATTCTTTTATACTGAATATTCATCCAAATTCAAGTTAATTAATATTAAAACATAAATTTATTACGATCTTACTGATTAGAGGTGAAAGTTTAATAACATTAATTCTTTTTCAAAATTTTTTAACTTTCAAGAAACATAAATAAATAATTATTTATAAAGAAATAAATTTATGTTTACTGTGTTTAGTCAGTGACTATTAATATATGGGTCTTGTTCCTAGCAATCTAAGTTGAAGTCTATTTCTTAAATTTAAGGTTATCAAGATTTTGATTTTTCTTTTTATGGATTAGCTTTTAGTTTTTTAAGCGAATAATATTTTTTTTAAGAAGCAAACTATTGCCACTTATTTTTTTAATATATAACTGTGAGGAATCTTGTTCGACTGTCATATCCTCTTTACTAGTTAGTGGCTTTATATTCTCCTTAATTAATAAAATACAGTTAGTTGCTTTTCTAATAACCTAGAAAAAGTTGCATTATCATTGATATTAACTTGTGGCTATGTGGTAAGAAAAATCCCAGTAATTCTAATTTAAATTGATCATAAATTTTCGCTAAAATTCTTAGGTAATCTGTCTTTTACATTTAAGCTCCCATACACTCATTCAATCACTATTTTAAGCTATTCAAAGTTTATCAAATTTATGTTATAATTCTGATATAACTTCTTGCTTTCAAGTCCTTAACTTCAAATTGATAGTGATCATTGCTGTCTTTTATTGACATCTTTTCCATTAATTTAGAAAGAAGAACAGAGTTAATGAAATGAACCAATGATTAATTTTATTATTAAATTCAAATATTGATTTTTGGCAAAAGGATGATTCTTATAATTTAAAGCGTCTTGTATACATAAGTTCTAGTATAATTATTTTTAAGATTAATAGGATCTTTACAAAATAATTGAAAATTTGTAATAAATTTAATTTTAGAAACCGAATTCTTATATTTTATTTAACAACTCTTTTTCAAAAAAAATGCCTCTAAATATTGAACTTTTAACGATAGGAATTATTGTTAAAATTTTCTAATATATACAGGTAATTTGCTAGATTTTTTTTCTTAAGTTCAATCCAGCAATTTATTATCGTCTTAAGCATATAAATTTAATTTTATTTAAAAAAACTATATGTTAGTTTGATAAAAATTGAGATTAATAAAGAGTCTGCTAATCTATCTCTGTTAATAATATTTTAACAGATTTTTCATTAATTATTAATATTAAGAGTAGTCCATTCGCTAAGTTTTAAATTATTTTACTTTTGCTTCTATTTACAGTGACAGTAGAGTCAACATAATGTGGTATTTTAACTATTACTCTCCAATTCAATATGTTTTACGAAATCTATCTAATCAACCAACTTTAAACTCATATTGTTCTTATTCAAGAATACTCATATTAAAGCGCCTGAACAATATTTATGAAATAGTTCTCATTAATGTCATTTGCTTAAAAATTGAAAATTTTCATGTATTTTTTGAGTTTATTTCTTTCTTAATCTTTTTTTAATTCTATTAATATAATCACTAGATATATAAATATTTTGGATAATGCATAAAATCTATCTGCATTATAAAATTCCTTTTTACATTTATACCAAAAAAAATTAAAAACTTAATTTACACTTTTTAATCTTTGTAAAAACAAAAGGTTTGCAATAAATGCTTTTATTCGATAAAATAATTTTTAAAAGTGATAAACTTACTGCAACTTTCGTATAAGATTTATTGATATATATTTGTTAACCATTATTTCCTTGTTATATTAAATAATTCTATTTACATTATTCCTCAATACTCCCTTTATAGAAGTCTAGAGAGTAAACCACAAAAAAGTGGAATGATATGTTTTCTATCTTTTTCTTCATATTTATAACTTTGATTGAGGGAATTTTCCTAAATCTAACAATTAATTTGTCTCGTGCAAAGTATAGAAGTTCGCCACTTTTTTGAATAATAGATATTAACTAAAGAATGTTTAATTATTCTATTATAATAAAGATACTTATATTCCTTGATAATTTTAATCTCTAAATAGAGGAACCCCATTTCTTAAATCTAAGTAAGATATTGATTTACATTCGAATGTATTTTTACAGCTTTTTTATCCATGTAATTCTGTGTTCAGCATCAAACCAAAGTTTAAATTTATTAACTAAACTTAGATGATGCTATTTTTTCTATCATTTTGTTTTGAAAATTTTTATTGAGAAGAAGAACTTTCAAGTATTAAACCTATTAATTATTAATTTCTTTAAACTTTAGAATTTATTTAAATGTTGCATATAATTTTTTATATTTACTTTTGTGGAATATAATATATGTTCTATCTCAATTCTCATGACTATCATTTGTCAATCAAAAAATATCTAAAAACTTTTAGTTTTACTAAACTTTTCTTTCTTTTCTTATTTTTGTGATTTAAAATATTTTCACTTTAATTCATAAACATAAGTAACTTTTAAAGTAATAATTTATATTATAAATCATTAATATAAGTAAATTTAAGTATTTAGTACATGCCACATAATTAAATGAAAGAACTTTGAAAATTTTGATTATTGTATGAATACATTTGATTTGGGAAATTAAAATTAAATTAATATAAATATTGGCAGTTAACTTTGTCCTAGCCTAGACAATATGGTATTTGTTCGAAATAGAATTCAAAATTAGCTGGACTTTACTATTGGCGGTACCCCTCTATCGCATCCCCAGAGCGAGATAAATCAAGTTTAATTTTTGGTGATTAGTTTAGATGTTTTTAATGCTTTAATTAAAGTCAAGTTATCTCGCTCTGATGATGCGATAGAGAGGTACCGCTAATAGTAAAGTCCAGCTAATTTTGAATTCTATTTCGAACAAGTACCATATTGTTTAGGATAGGACAAAGTTAACTGGCAATATTTATTTTAATTTAATTTCAAATTTAATTTTAATTTCCCAACTCAAATGTATTCCTACAAAAAAAAAATAAACTTTAAGACTTAGTTAATTTTAGAAAAGTCTTATCTTTTAGTTATATAAAATATACATGCCTAAGTTTATAAATATAATTGTTCTCTATTTAATTATTAATTTAAAAGCGATTTTCTTTAATCTTATTTTCTTAAATATTCAAAGGATTATTAATTTATTGATATAATACATTTGAAATGGAAAAATCAAAAAATAAAATATAACTGCGCATGTATATATAAATACAACTGCTTAAAATTTCGTAAGCTATAATTATAATTTGATTTAAGCAACTTTAAATTTTAATTATAAGTCTGACCAAATATTAAAATGTATTAATTTATGTGCAAACGAGAAAAGTCCCTAAAACATAATGTTGTAACTCGGGTATAAACTTTATGTACAAATTTAATATTTATTTAAATTAATTAATAAGATAAAATGGCATTCAAGTCAAAGATCCTCTTCTTCGGTGTATCTTGTGCTTTATCTCTCCGTGTTATGATTTTGTTGTCTATTCATTTTCTTCTCGTCATCACTAAAGATGTTGTCACCTTTATATCTTTGAGATATTTTGCCAATTACAATGCATTGAAAGGAAAAGTGAACTTGCCTGATTTTCTCTCTGCCTACGATTTCGCTAGGTTACAGTTCCACTTAAAAAATCCTTCTCTTTAGCAGTCATTCATTCCATGGGAGATTATTGCTGGTAATGATCGAAAAGCAGGCTTGGTATTGTACTGAAGTCTCCCCAAATTTGACTACGACTGCATACCTTCTTCTGCTTTCAAATAGCATTTTTCTCGCAGGAATTTTGTACCTGTGGATGTATCTCTTAATGTTTATTTCATAAATCAAGACCTGACTCTCCTTTTTTAGTGATCTCCCTCTCTACTTGAAAGTCTAATTTGGCCAATGACTAGCACGTCTCAGATCAATATATCATATATCATCTTTAGAATAGTGCTCTTGCCAGTGTTAGCCGCACGGTAAAGCCAAACGCAGTGAATCCTTTTGTCCTCTTGTTTATTAAAACCTAATAGAGGCTTCAAATATGTCGTAGCCTACTAGCTCTTTCATTTTCTATATGTTATTTTAGTAGAGTGCTTGTAAGCATGTTTGTTTATGTTTACGAAAAGCTCAGTTGGTGTCATAAATAGATTTGAATTTTTCTTACAACACCCATCTGCTTGAATATCTTATGTGTATCGCTAAATTTTTACTATTTTCACAAACTAGCGTGAAATCATCATGGTAATTCAAACTTTTTTAGATTTAAGGTTTCATTGTCATAGAGCCATTCGCGATGTATTCAGTAATAAATTCATTTAACGAGTATTTCGAGCTTTTTTTTTCTAAGGAGTCTATTTTAAATCTTCGAGAGTTGATCTCACCAACATCTTACCATACTCCAGTTGCATTTCTTTAGCGTTCCCATGCTTTTGCATCAACCCCTTGTTGTATAATGAAGATCTCTTCTGAAGTTTTCACACTCGTGTCTATCATTTAGAGCCAATTTCTCAAATTATAGAACCCTCCTATCTTTTTCATTTTTTAAATATTTCTCTTTTTATTCCGCCGGAATCTAGAGACACCTTGATGTGAAAGAATGTATATTTGTAGTCAATCTACTAGTAAATTGACTTCTATAATTTTTGGCTGTTATGCTTGCAGCTATTGATGGACTTATTCGATTATATTAAGATTTACCGGGTCTGTGATCTTAGGAAAGAAGTCAAACCTGAATTAAACTCCTTGGATTAGACATTTTTTATTGTTCTAAGCTTGGTTAGCTATTTGTTCATGAAAATATCTTTTGAAATAATTATTCAACTAACTTGAATGCCATTTTATCAAATTAATTTAAATAATAAATAAATATTATATTTGTGCACACAGCCTATACTCTAGTTGCAACATTATATAAATGCACACTTTGCATATTTGCACAAAAATTTATATGTTTTTAATAACTAATTAATTTGCTAATAGTTATGATTAAAATTTAAAGTTGCTTAAATAATATTACAATTAAAAGCCAATGATTTCCTTATGCAGTTGTAATTGTATATTTATATGTACTCCTATGTTTCTTTTTGAATTTTCCCATTTAAAATGTATTCTATCAATATAATTGCTTTGCTTGATTGGTTTGAATTTAAATAATTGTTATTATAAATTTAGTTTCTCCTTGAATGATCTTTGGTTTATTTACATTTATGACTTCTGTATTTTCAAAACTATTTTTCTTTAGTAACTCTTTTTCTACAATCTTATCAAGACCGTTTTCTTATAATATTTTCTGTTATTAGATTTTAATTGAGAGAATACTGCTTTCAAGTGACACATATTTAATTTTATTTTTAAATCAATGCATTTTTTTTCTAAATATAAAGTTCTTTATTTGCTGCTTAATTTTCAATCTTACTAAGATTTCGGCAATTGGTTAATGAGATTAGACTTTAAAGGTAAAAATTAAGATTCTTAAAAAATGGTTATATTGAGAGAATCTTAATCTATAATTTGAGTTTCAGTGTAATCTAAAGTTTTATTATTCTATATCTTTCCATTGAACTTAAAATCTGTATTACAGTACAATGTTATAAATAATGATAAGAATATATATTTATTTGAAATATTCTATAATATTTTTCTGAAATTCCCTCGATTTATAATTAAGTTTTGTATTAATTTGTTATATAAAACAACTAAAAAGTTAAAAGTTTTATTGATATATGCTTTAATGCTTTAAAAAAACTCTAAGATATTAGCCTAAGCTGCTTTATAAAGCAGATTTAATCACAAATAATACTTTAGCAGAAATTTTCTATTTAATGAGTATAAAGATATATTCAATAGAACAGGCCAAAAAAGACTTTGAATGAATGGGTAAATTCTTTCTAAAAATTGCATACAATATTTTCATACAGTTTGAAGCAATCTAATAAAATAAAATCTAATGATAATAAAACAAATTTTGGACTTTAAATTAGAATAATTGAAAGAGCCTCATATTTAGAATCATAACTAGAATGATTTATTTAATTTATATCAGCTGTGACGAGCTTAAGATGTACATTGCAATAATATGAATATTGAATAAAGCAAATAAACATTTGAAGTCAGTATAAAGTCTATTACTTAATTAAAAATTTTTTCAAAACTTCATTAAATTCTTATCAATGATATCAAAGGCAAATCTTGACTTAGAGGGAAAAAAAAGAAAATAAACTTTCGAAGACAAATCATAATATTAAGATAAAGGACACATCATAGCGTCTTTTTACTGTAAGCCCATTAAAGTTAATAAACAAAAAAAACCGTTAAATAATCAATGAAATGGAGCTTAAAATAGTTTTTTTTATATTATAGTTAACTAATTAATTATAACTAACATAAGAAAATAAAGAACTCAAGAACGTTCAACCAAGATAAGTTATTTAAATATAAGGTAAATAAGCGAAAGACAGCAAAGCAGTTAAGACAAAAATGAAAGATCAACATACTAAGTACCTCCACCTAATGACTACTCTACCTTTTATTAATCTGGTTATAGCATAGAACAATGTCCCAAATAGTATTGGAACAAATCATAAATCTATAATCCAAACCTAAGTAACTTCCTACCCTCATTCAAGTCAACTCAAGACACGTTTAAGACATGAACAACTTGAAACGTTATACTAAATCGAAAAGTTGAGGCTTTAAAGGAAGCCACACAAGAAAGTTAGCTACTATACAAGCAACTATTACTATCCAGGAATACATTATTCTTTCAAATATAAAGTTTGTGGTAACGACAAAATTTATGAGAACTTTTATTAGGCAAAGTGATATAGTTAAATACAATTAGGAGCTCAAACAGAGCCCTCTTTACTGAGTTTTTAATTAATCAACGAAAAAGTTAAAATATATATTTTTAAATTATGTATTATAAAAAGATTTACTCAGATAAAGTTAAAGCCAAGTAAATCAGAATCCCAGCATTCATGGATGAAACATGATTACTTAAGACTTCTTGAAACATAGCTCCCAAACCCATGACTCGTAATAGAAAGAACTTGGACTAAATATCTTGTAACCCAGTGGCGTCTGGAAGACTGCCTCAAAAGATAAAGAAATCAGTAACGAATGGAAAGAAATCGTGAAACAGCAAGAAAAACTTCTAGTAAAAGAATCACTTTAGTCAGGTTGGTTGTGAATAACCAGACGCACACTCAAAGTCTAATAAAAATTGTATGAAGTAGCTAACCAGACCGTTCCTAGATACAAAAGGGTATATTATTTTAACACTTACTTTATACTTGGTGGTCCTTGAGATCACGATGTGAGTTAATTATTATTTATTATTTTGAAAGATAGTAATCTCAGTTATAATTTAAAAGATATAAACGAGGAAAGAAATAATTTAATATAAAGCAATAATTAATATAATAAATAGGGACTATCAACAGAGTTAACAGGCAGCAAAATTAAAAAATTGTATCCATATAATTAGAAACTAAAAGATAAAAGAATTTTTTAAATAAACTAAGATTAAATTAATAATATATTAATAATAATCAAAATTAAATAGCAAAAATAGCAATACAGACTGATGTAGCTGTTGCACTCACTTAAAATGTAAGTAACAGAAAAGCTATTTTGAAATTTTTTATTTTAATGATCCCACATACGAAAACTAGAGGTGTCAAAAGATGAGCTTCACATGGGGCGCCACAAAAAGCAGACAATAGTCAACCACGAAATCAAAATGATGATGAGGGAGAGGAGGATGATAAATGAAGCATTTTTTTATAATATTATTGATATATTTTTAATTTAAATTCAGCTTATTTTCAAAAACATTGATTATTAAGACTAAATATACAATTTAAACAATTTATCTTGAATATTTATAAGAGAGCAATTAGTAAAATCAATGTAGAAAAGAGCTAAGTAGTTACAATTAAAGAGACAATTTCAACTCAAGAAGTTCGGAAAACTCATGTTTCTCAAAAATTACTGGACAAGTCCAAAAACTTCAAAAAAAATAAATTATAGGCTCACTCAGATGACATCGTCATTATAGAAAATCAGTAAAATTAGTGTGGTATAGTTGACATAGTAGACACTTAAAACTTAAATGAAAATATTTAAATTTTAGTATTAAAATGGCTATATTAATATGATATCAAGATGGTGGCGTTAAGCATGCATTCATTTTTTGTAAGTTAAAATTTTAGTATCATTGATTTATTTAAACAGTTAAACCCCATGAGTAAATAAAGAATGAAGATTAGGAGATAAGAAGAATTAAATTAAAATTATATTATTATTGGCTAAAATTAAATATAATTAGAGCAAAATCAAATTTACACACCATGATTGGTTTAATTTATAGAGATAATTAATCGCGCCAATGGTTTTAATGATAAGCCAAAAGTTAATTAATTTGCGCCAGTAATAATATAATTTAAATTTAATTCTACTTATTTCCTAATCTTTTTTCTTAATTGACTCATGGGGTTTTATGTCTACCCCATTAACTGGGCAATTAAATTTAAGTTGAAATAACACACGGCAGCAGAAATACGAGGAAAACGGGAAATTCATTAATGCAGATGGAGATATCTATGAAGATTCCTGAAGAGATGACTAGGTATTCTACTTTAGACATTTCTTTTTAATAAAATTAAGTATTCTTAAATACTTACCTGGGAATGCGAGCGGAGCGAGCAACGAGGGGGGTCGGACTTGGCTGAAAAAAAATGGAGAAAAAAAAATTTTTTAGAATCACATATAGCTAACCCTTTCAGTCGATATCTAAAAACCTACATAAAAGATGTACAAAATTTTCAGAAGTTGGCCCTAATGGGTTTTGGAAAAAAAATTGGGAAAAAAAAGATAGAAAAATTTCAAAAAAAAAAAGAATATTCTGTCGACCATCTTAATGATGGGTCCCTATTTAGTATAAAAATCCCAGGTAAGTATTAATGATTACCTTCAGTTGAGATATTTAATATATTAGAGATCTCCAATTAAATTTTAATCTCTTTTAATTAATTTCTCTAATTCACTAATTCACTATTCTTATTCAAATATTAAGAATTCATATTAAATTATTTCACTTATTTATCATAAATATTAAAATTAATTCACTATATTAATGTCTGAAAATGAATAAAATAAAGATAACGAAGATAAAATAAGCTGGATTTTCTTATGAGTCAGAGACAACTTAAATAATATGATGAAATGAGATAATAAAAAAGACAAAAACACTTCCTCAAGAAAATTTGCTTTTACATAGAACGACATTCATTAAGAAATAAGAGAAGATTAAAGACAATTGAAGAACGAAAAAATGAGGGTTGGCAAGAGAAATAACTTTGATCTAACATGTAGTTAATTATTTTAACTTTAATTTCCCTAATCTTTTGTTTAAATACTAAGTTGATATACTAATTACGAGTGGTTCTTGTTAACCAACTCTATAAAATCATCATTTCTTAAGCTTTTGCTTTTATAATTTCTTGTATTTGTATCAATCAGATTATGATGATTTTGTGAATATCAATTATCTTGTGGGATAATACACTTTCTCTTGGTCTATTTGACTTAATCTCTTATTTGATAATATTTACTTTTTAAAAATCATAAATTTTATTTTTATAGATTACTAAAAGAAATCTTATAATTCAAAAATTTGTTAACTTCCATTTTCATTATTATAAAATATAACTACTTCGTGATATATTCGATAAATCTAGGAAATTTCATTTTTAAATTTACAAATTACTTATTTGTAAATGAGTCTATTTATTGAAATATTTTGAATTTAGCTAAAGTTTTTGCTAAATTATAATTATGACTTGGCACCTTGATTAATTTTAAATAAATTATTTTGCATGATCAATTAAGATCAATTTTCTAAATCCCAATTTAAAAGACATTAAAAATTTTGCTTTTAGTTATTTTTGATAGTTTTCATTATTAATTGAATTTATGCTTAATAAATAAATGGATTATTATATAATCTTTTAAAGCCTAAAGTATCAGATAATATATTATCTGGAAAAATATAACTTAAGATAAGATTTAAATATATTAAACTATAGTAGTTTTCATTACAAATGCATTAATAAGCCGATTATAAACATGCTTTTTTTATAATCATGTAATATTGATGAACTTTATAATTAAATTAATTAAATATATTTCAAAATTCGTGAAAGAAAATATTAAATTTTTAGTGATCATTGTAGAAATATAATGAACAACCAACTTATTTGTTATAAATTTTCATTTTTAAAAACGTAATAGAACACTTTTTAAGATTAAATATCTTCAATTGAAAGCAATTAATTTATTCAGGCAAAAAATATACTGATTTGAATAATAATAAAATGAATAGGATGATCAAAGGATTATTTGAGAAATGATTTTCTAATCATTTTTTAACGTTTTATAATCATATTTTCTAATAAAAAGAGTAAGGTAAAATTATTTTTGAAGGAATATTAAATTTAAATTAAATGTATTTGATTGTAATTAAATGCATATTTGAAACTCAGATAATTTTGAATAATAGTTGAATATATATAGCTGTCAATATCATTATTTAAATCAATTTTAATTAAACTTTTATTAAACTATAATTATTCTTTAAATATTATCAATTTTTTTATTATAATTCGAAATAGCTTAATTAAAAGTTATTTTATTTATTAATCATTGAACTTTATAAAATTCTTTATGAACTACTTAAGGAACCCTATTATTGTAGGAATACATTTGATTTGGGAAAATAAATTAATAATTAATTAATAATAAATTAAATTCGTGGCAGTTAACTTTCTTGAAACCCTGACAATATGGTACTTGTTCGATAGAGAATTCAAAATTAGCTGGACTTTACTATTGGCGGTACCCCTCTATCGCATCTCTGAAGCGAGATAAATCTATTTTAATTTGACCATTAAAATCAACTAAACAAATCACTAAAAATTAAAGTCGTGTTATCTCGCTTCAGGGATGCGATAGAGGGTACCGCCAATAGTAAAGTCGAGCTAATTTTGAATTCTCTATCGAACAAGTACCATATTGTCAGGGTTTCAAGAAAGTTAACTGCCACGAATTTAATTTATTATTAATTAATTATTAATTTATTTTCCCAAATCAAATGTATTCCTACAATACTGTAAAGCTCTAAACATATTCCAATAGACTTTTGACATTTGATAAGATTCTTAGAATCTCACACAGACCTAAATGGATTCTTTCCTGTATCTTATATGCGGTTAAAGCAATATGGATGATTTAATAAATTTCACACATATTCTCGTTGAAGTATATTACGCCATCCTTGATCTATTTTCAAGCTAGGCAATCTCTCTTATATTAATTATATGAGAGTTTATTGTAAATACAAAGAAACTCAAATAATTATTTGAAATTCTCCTCTGAATAGCTAAATCGAATATACGCAAAATATTGCCGGTATTTGTATATCATAGTTCGAAGCACTTTACTAAGCTACAAAAAACTACTTAGACAATTTAGAGACTTCAAAAAGATTATTTTTTCCAAACTTAAATTCATAATTCTTAAACAATCTAAAATATTTATAATTTAATAGAGAGTATCTTCTTTAAGGCATTTCATTTTTTAACACGAATTACATTTTATGGGGAATTTTTAATAGTAGATGTAAAAGCCTCGTTGAAAACCAATGATACTTATAAGGGTAGAAGTTTCCTGGCAAGTAATTTTTTTAATATAAATTTCATGAAATTTCCATAAAACTATACTAAGATTATTTACTCAGACAATAACATTTTAGGGGATATATTAAACATCATTTAATATCTTTAAAAAAATATGGTCGAGTAGTTGTTTAATTTATAACTCTGAATAACGTTGCATAAATATAAATAGAATTCGAATTAAAAGTATTAATTCTAACAAAAATCAAAATGCATTTGATTAGTATAAAATAAAGTTTAATTATAAAAAATAAAAATATCAGTTGATATAGGCTAAAATATTTAAAAAATCATGTTTGTCAAAATACAATTAAACTGTTACTTATTGTTAGAAAGAATAATTAACGAAATATAAAATTAAAAAAAATTAAAAATTTTACTTGCGGAAACATCCATTAATATTTTTATAATATATAACTGGGCGGGAAATTCCCTCCTCCACTTTTAATTTATAAATTATGATTTGATTTAATTGCATTTCACAGCAGAAACTCAATCGCATACTTTTAAATATTAATTTGGATTTTTTTACTTCTGACATTTTTAAGAATAAAGTTTAAATGAAATTTTCAAAAAATATATTGCATTTCTTTTACGTACCATCATGAATAAATAAAATTAATAAATAAATTATATAATTAATATTATTTACTTTTATTTCTATGAATTATTTTATTTATTTTTCTTGGCATATTAATATAATACCAAAATATTTTTCACTCACGATCATGTTGTTATAGCAACCATTGAGTAAAGATAGATACTGCAATCTCAACAGCTTTGAGACTGATTTGAGGTTTTCATCACCCTCTGATCATAGCCAAACATCACAAGTTCTGTTTCTACATTGACTGAGTGAGGATTCTGAGGGTTTTAATATCAAAGTTTCGAGGACAAAGAGTTTAAATAGAGGTAACTTTATTAAGATTTTGGGGTTTATGAGTTTAACTTCATTAATTGCCATGCCAATTAGCTCTTATACGTCACTAATATGCTGGTGATTAAGTTAAGCATCAAATAGTGAAAAACAATATTAATTGAGATCAACTCATTTAGTCATTAATCAAGAAAAAATATTTTGAAAAGTAGTGTCGCCTTATTTAAAGCTTTTTTTTATTTATAACGCTAAAGCAGAATGCCATCATTCTTTAAAGTTAATCATTTTAATACAAAAAAAATAACAACCAATATTTTGATCAAATTTAGTAGTAGGTATGCAGCATATAATAGAGCTTTAAGAATATGATTAACTCTTTATAGAGAATAAGATATTCTTTAATTTAATCGATAAAATAAAGAATTCTGTTGATTTTAAAACTTTTTAATCTAATTTTTATTAAAATAAATTAATATTTGTTAAATTCTTGAATTGAAATAATTAAGTAGTTTATGAGTAATCTAAAAATTAATTCTATCATAACACTGTTTAATAATAAAATAAAATCATCAATCTTAGTCGTGATGTAGACGTATCTGAGTGAGGTAACGTGTCAATCCGTTACGTGGCAATCTTGAAGACAAAAAACTCTGAATAACAAATTCGCCCCCATTTTGCTTCTCTCCAAACCGATATGCATAAGAAATAAGAGCCCCTAAATGCTAGCTGCATTTCTGAGCAACTAGCGGCAGAGAGTACTTTTCGCAGAGATCTGCTTCCTGTAAGAAATTAAGGAGGAATATGTCAAAACTCTTTTCCAGTCCCACTTCTGCTGAGAATGTAGTCTCTGTCCTTTCCCTGTGGTAGCTTCATTAACCTGACCTGGTGTGGGAGAAAATTTTTATTGATTTCAATGGCTTTCATCTCTCCTGTTGAAGACTGAGCACCACCTTCATCCTGCTCTCTATTACCTAGGAAGCTGAACACACCCCTAGGAAGCTAATCTTATGCAGGGAAGTCCTAGGACCTGCCACTCAAGCCTGAGTGCAAAACAGGCTGATTGAACCCTGCCGACTGGCTCTATATGCAGTACACCTAGCAACCCCTTACCTACACTCATAGGCCTTAGTGTAATAAATAGCTCTATTAGATAGTCTGAGTGAGATTTTTTACTGAGATTGGTACCTTACCCAGCAATCAACTTTTTAATTTAATAAAATAATATAATCTAAGATTATTTTATTGATAATAAAATAATACTAATTTAAATCATTTAACTGAAATTTAGATAAATAAATTATTAGTAGATTAACTATCTTAATAATTAGTTGAATTGTATTAGAGTAACCGGAATTTTATTGATGTTTGAACTATATACACTTAATATAATTGCATACACTTTTAAGATTAGATTATAGGATAAGGCAAGATTTTAATTTTAATGAAATGTATTAAACAAAAAAATCTGAGATTAGTGTTCGCAGATATAACTATAATTATTATCTTTAAAATATATGATACCAAAAATAAATCAAGCTGCCAATATCTTAGCTTCAAATTTAAAATTAAATTAATAAATACAAGACCTTTTTTTTAATGATTAAATTTTTTTTATTTATTTAAACTAGATAACTTTTTCCCACAACTTTTTACTTTTGTTTAAATTAAATATATTCAATATTTTTACGAAATGGTTTTATTATATATATATATAAAAAAACGAATTCTATTATTAAGCATTAAAAATTAATAATAAATTGAGCAATAATTATATCTAATAAAGTCTAGATATAGTAATATAAAAATTTAACTCCATATTAGTTTAATTACAAGGCTTTTAACTTATTAAAAATAACATGCCATAAATTTATTGATAATATTGGATTTTAATTATTAAAAATATTAGTATAAGATTTGTAGAATAAAACTCCAAACCCCTTCAGAAGTTTAACAAGTGCTTTGATTTTTAGGGTCTAAATGAGGTTAGTAGAGAAATTAAGCCAATTTGCAATATGAAAAATAGAATTCAGCAAAAATAAGAGTTTATTTATATGATCAAGATTATTTAGAATAAATACGTAAGCTTAGTAGGTATGGTAAAAGTATTCATATAAATCAGTCCTTAGTTTGACAGCAATAGCAAAGCTTTCGTGCTAGAGAGCGTCAACTTTTAGGCATCATTGCATGTTAGCTGCTTTGCATTTAATTTCTGACTCTTAATAAGATCCTGCAAAAAAATTAAAGCTCTCAGATTCATATTGACTACCTCTTCGGCTCAAAGACTTTAAAGTATTTGGCTCAACTCCCACTTGACCAGTGAACTGTGATTTTATGGTATTACTTTTAATAATTTCAACAGATTGAAGAGAGTGATTGATTTTACAGTGCCATTATGATTATATAGAGAGCTATTGATAAAAACATTAACTTCATTCACGCTAATGGTGCTATGTTTATCTTCAACTTCTTCATTGAGAAGTCATGGTATAAAAGGTATGATAATATAGACGTCTGTGTTTGAAAAGTAAAGGTTGTTGCTCTTTGTTGCTCTATTATTATAGCAAATATTTGGGAATTTTTAGGATTAAAAACTTATGTCATTCATCCTCGATATATTAAGCGAGAGTAGTATATAGAGTTCTTACTTATTCTTAGATAAATACAGCAATTCAAAGATCATATCTTTGTGGTCTAAGAAGTCTAAGAAAGTCTATAAAATTTAAAAATAACTCCTCTGTATAACGTTTCTTATATCCCACAATTTAATGGAATAGAATTATCTGGAGTTAAATAAAGATTCGCTTTAAAATACTGCTGCTATATCACTTAATGAATGTCTTGCCTTTTAAATAGAGTTGACTTGATTCAGAGTAGCTGCAAGAATGTAAGCATATATAAACAACAGTTTGTGCAAGAATAGAAAGAATGAATGTTTATAAATAAGTATTAAACTTAAATGAATGAATTAGTTCACATTTTAAACGGACTGTTAAATAGATTCTGCTTCCCTTTCCTTTATTCATTTTCCTTTTTAACTAAGACAAATTTTTCTTTTCTTAGAGCCAGCACCAGAATCAATGTTCAATTCATCTGGCTTTCAGACATCTTGATAAAGTCTCTTGCTCACTTAATTTATTTTCTATGACTTTCTCTCTCTGTGACCCAATTCATTCTATTTTATTAAAAAATATACCAGTTCCAGGTTTCCCTTCAAATTTATGAATCAAAGCTCATTAGAGAGGTAAGGATGATTCTTAAGCTCTGCGTGCCAGGAGTCGTATGTTATTATTATTATGTCTTGCATCTTTTTCTTCTAATCAGGAGAAATCGAGTAACTTTTCTTGTAAACTTCTTGTATGATTACTCTAAAATAACTTTCTTTTAAATTATATTGATCATCAAAGAAGTTACTCCTTTCTGGAAGCTTTTAGTGAGTTTTTATTTAGTAGGAAGGTAAACAACCAGCTCTTCATCTTTCATGGCATCATTTTAAGGATAAGTGACATAAAGCTCTGGGTAGTTTTGTTTTTTTACTAACTAAATATCTTGGATTTTGAAAGCATTTTTCAATTCACAGAGTATAGCTTTTAGAATGACATTCGGTATCTTCCATTGTTGGAAGAAATAAGCCAACTATAATATTTGTTTAAGTATAAATTGTATTATTACCATGTTGAGTGAGGTATTGATAGATATCATCTTGCTTTTTAATCTTGAGATCATTTCTTGAGTCTCAAAATTTTTAATTGCAACAATAATTGATTATATTTGTTTCTTCTCCTGTTAACGAATTTCAAATTTTAATTTATAGACTTCTGGATCCTATTTTTTAAAATCTTACTATCGATCATGAATTTTTGAAATTAAAAAGTTGTAGAAATTAATTTGTTTAACGTAATATATTTAGAATATTATAGATAATAATTAAGATGGAATTTTTACATTCAGTTTTTTATAAAACCTCTCTAAATGGTTTTTATCATTCTGCTGATTAAACGTGAAAAAAATAATTAATTTTGCTATGATTAACTAAAAACACTAAGTAGTTTAAAAATATAACTAATAGCTAATCAAAACCTTGTTTTTTTTTCATTTTTATTGATTTTAAGTTATCTTTGTGCGCAAAAAATCACTCATTGATTTAATCTATATGTTCTATTCTTGAGAATATACAATAAACCGAATTATTTATCAAAGATTTGCTCTTCACTGAGTAACAAATGATTTAGGAAAACAATTAATATAAAATAATAAATCCTTAATTAATAGCTCAAAATTAATAAATTTGTATTATAACTACAAAAGTCTCTTAATAATTCCATTTTTCATTTATTAATCAAATAAAATATAGAAATACTAAAGTGATGCCAGTATATATATATATATATATTACATATTAATTTTTTCATATTCTATTCTATTTTATCAATATTAAATATAGGCATCTTATTGGAAGTAAACCTTGCAAAGATACAAGAAGAATTTTTGTAGAAGCTGCAATGAACTTATGAGAGGAGATCCATTTTATCAATTAGATCTATTATATTAGTACTAAAATTGTTTTAACTTTATTAGTATTTGTATTAAATTTGTTTATTTTCAATTGCTCCTAATTTAAAAGTATCAAAATTAATTAGTAAAAATTTTAAATTAATGAAGTTTTAATGGAAAGGTTCCAATCTCATTCAATACCAACCTCAATTTTATCATAGTTTAAGGTAAAATAAAAATTATTAAGGATACAAATTTGAAAAATAATAGTTATAAACATAGAAAGAAATTGATCACTTAAACAAAAATTCAAACCATTATTATTGCAGATCCAATTCTTATATACAGTTATTATATTTTGAGAGGTTATAATAGCTTGATAATATAAATATATATTTGAATTTACACATGGCTGCTATCTTAAATAAAAAATCAGTTTCTCTTGACAATTAATAATAATAGCTTAGCTTTAGGTTAAACATAAAAGTCATATATTATTTATAATGAAAGAGAGGTAAAGCTATAAAGTTTAAAGCATAAGTCTTTACTAAAATTTAATAAAAAAGCTGAGTGCAGATAAGATAGTTTAAACAGCATTCGAAGAACAATAGAGCTACAAGAACAGAAATTAATTGAAAAGTCAAATTTTATTCTAAGAGTGCGAAAGTTTCTTCTCATAAGAATCATTTTTGAAAGACACTTTAAAGAGATACACTCTGGTAGAGATAAAACATATTTAATGCACTTTAAAGTCGATGGCCGATATTAATGTTCTACTTGTAAGAACATCTTAAACCACTCAGCCAAAATTATGAAGCATATGTAAAAGCACCACCTCATAAAAGACTTGATGTAAATAAAGAGACTAAAAAGATATGTACGCACAAAAGTAAAACTAATATTCTTGAGTCTTAAAAGAGTAGTAGGATAGACTCAAGAGACAGAATTGGCATGAACTAATGTTTTAAACAGCATGCTATACCCTTTTAGCATAATTCTAAAATAAAGCTATGTATATTCCTGCATTTAATGCAGTTTACCCTGGCAACTGTATAGATAATAACTTACTTTCAAGCGTATTAATAAGGAAAAACTATTATTTTTTTATGATTTTTCATACAAGGTATACTCTTTTAGTTATCTTATATAAAATGGGTAAAACCGGAATGAATTTGCTCACGAATATATGGTTCCAAAAGAGGCTAAAATAAGAGATTATAAGAACTTGCTCAATCTTGATAGTGCTATTTTAGGTTTGGTTCATCGTACTATGAAGAAAGAAACTTAAAATGACTCTTAGAAACTATCTTGATCATAACAGATACCCAGATTATTTAAATAATACTTTTAAAAATGATAAAAGGGGTCAAAGAGTTGCATAAACTTGGATTAGTTCAAAGAGATTTGAAATCTCTAAATGTAATGCTAAACCTCTGCTCTTTAAAGAAATTTTTCATTCCAATAGAGCTTCACGATAAGAATTTAGGCTAAGATTCTTAGTAACCAGGATACTTCCCAATCAGATAAAAGTAGAACAATAGCTTAGTTTGGTGGGATGTTTGGGCAGTACCTGGTATTATATTATAAAGCTATATGGATAGCATGGCTACAATAGCACAAAGCATGAAAAACTATTAATAAGTTTAACTCATAAGCATACAAAGTAATAATATATATGCGAAGAAATAAAAGTATAGTAAAAATGATAATCGTGAGAGCATCCTCCTATTCCAGGCAATCAGCAACGGCATACTTTAGCCTCAATAGAGAGAGAACATGATTAAAGAGGTGCAACAAAGACAAACAGATGAAATTCAATTGAATATAAAAAACTAAAATGCATTAAATATATATTAAATCTACATAAAACCTGCGTTTTCTATCTCATACCCAAAGCACTTATATAAATATTTTAAGGGTTTTGGGATATAACTATTAGAAAAAAACATTATAAAATGAATCTTGATTAAAAAACTACGCTTAAAATTTTAATTAAAATTGCTTTTAATAATTTTCTTAAGTTGTAAATAATTAAACTAATTTTAAAAAACATTTTATAAATTTGCAAATATTTTTATTAATTAATTAATTATAAGCTTTCTGATATTTAATTTTCTCAATCACTAAGTTAAAGTTCTTATTATGTCACACAAAATTAAAAACAACACTTAAGGGAACTGTAGAATCAGTTAAAAGCTATAAATTTCAAAGAAAATTCTCATATTTTAATAAGAAATCATAAGTTATAAGCTTTATTTATTAACCAAATAAACTTTAATTCTAAAATATAAATTTTGTTATTATTAGGCTAAATTACGATTGTGAGAAGAAAAAAATTAATCTCAATTAAATTTAATCTATTCAAAAATTGAAAGAAAGATTATGAAGATAATTTTTAAAATATAGTATGCTAATTTGAATAATTATAGAATAAAGTAAGTTAATTTTAATAATTAAAAAGTATCGAACAATAGTATGCAAATAAATGCTAAAATAGAAGGAAAAATCAATTATATTATCCATAAACTTAACAAAAAAAAACTGAAGCTGCAAAAATAATAACTTGCTCATACAGTCTAAAGAATTTAAAGAAACATCATAGATTTATGAAATATGTATCTATATAAAAAAAGTTTTAATTATAAATTAGTAGATTTGATTTTGGAAAAAATTTATCAGAACTCCAATTTTGAATAGAAAAAATCATTATAAAATCTTTGATATAAATAATTTTTACCTTATCTTCCTTTTACAACAGATTTCATGAAATATATTCTATAAATCCAAAAATATATATATAAATTATTTTTAAATACTGCATATTTGAATATATTAGGTTTAAAGGGAATAATCAATGTAAAGATATCAAAAGTCTAGATTAATTATAGAGGTATTTATTAAATTTATTATAGCATATTTTTTAGATAATTAGATTTAAAAATATTATTTTCCTCAATTAAACCTTTCTTTTTATAATTATAAGAATTAATTTGGAGATAATTTGGGAAATTATAAATATCATAAACTCTTATTATATGATTTTAAAATGCTTGTACTTTCATTTGCTGTTTTGGAATTAAGAAAATGAAATTGATTGTCAGCATTCCCAAAATGTCATTAATAATGTTCCCTAGTAGTAATAGCATTTTGGAAAGCTCTTATACTGACTTTTTATTCTCTATCACATTTTGAAAATTTTCTATTGCTTAAATTAGAATTAACAATTGTCTCTTTAAGGATCAGCAGTAACTTAACAAATAGTTTTAACTATTTATGTAAGAACATAAATTTGAGTCACAATAAATTTTAAACTCCCCTTGAATTTGAGTTCTTAAAAAATTGTTCAGAGTACAGTATGAGCTACGCTTAAATCAAGATTAATGCTTTAAGTACAGATGAAACTATTAATCATTATGCATCTGACTCACTGCAAATTGCTGTATTTGTTATAAAAACCCCAAAAACCCTTAATGAGGATTATAAGTGTTTTGATTTGTAGGGTATTTGTTATGAATGGGGTTATTAATTGAATGCAAGAAAAAAATTAAAAGTTTATGGGTTCTATTTATGATGAATAGTAAATAGGTTTAGTGTTTAAACTGCGATATGGATGTGATATACATAGAATAAGTCAAATTATTACTGAACTATTAGTCTATTGCATTACTCTTAATACGTAGTCCATCAACTATTTGATAGCTGTGTAATTGTTCAAAGCAATAAAAGCTGAATTCTAAATCTAAGAGGAAATCAAAGTTCATATAGAAGCATATTGGCTATCTTATCAATGATAATACTTTGAAGTACTGGGCTCACTTCTCTCTTTTTCAACGAGCTACTTTCTTTCATCACCAGTTTCCTAACATGAAGATGTCTGCATAATCTTTAGTGAACATGTATAAACGAAATGGTATTGCTTATAAAGCTGTGAATAGAATCAAAATAGTAGTTTATTTTACTCACCCATTTTACAACAGCAACTTAAATTATATTTATCATTTGTTCCGACCAAGACCCATACCCCCCCCGGTACTCCTACTCTAAAAATACCCCTTTCCACCCGTACTCCCCATACCCTCCCTTAAATCCCTCATTTCATATAAAATTTATAATCTGCTCAGTCTTAATCGATTACCTTATTGACATTTCGAAATCATATAGTAATAATATTATATATAAAATATCATAAATTAAAAAAATTGTTCTTTGCTTAATACAGATAATAACATATTAATTATATTATTTATTATTGTTCAACGTCTATTAACAGTTTTTGACTATACTCTTATAGGTAAAAATATTATTTTATGAGTGGCTTATTAATAATCATAATTTTAACATTATAGTTATTTCTAAAGTATTTTATTTATAAAATCTATAACCTTTAAATCATCTCAGTTCAGCTTATCCCAAAACAAATACTAAGATAAAAGTGTTTTTTATATAAGTTTTTAGAATACAAATTCTTTCACAATTATATTTATATAAATAATTTATATTTATTTTTTTAATATAGTTTTTTTTAATCATTTTTATTGTTCTACTTAAATATACTGAAAGAAAATAATTACATAGTAAAATAATACATTAAAAAATGCTTATTTAATAAATTTATGACTACTAAGTTGAATAAGATTATTATTACTTATCTCTTTTTGAATATTAAAAAGATTAATCACAGAAATTATATTATATACTCCTTTTTGGAATATCATCTTTTATTTATTAATTTTAAAGGTAAATAATAATTGGTAAGAATTGTAAGTAAAAAGTAATAATTCTATTTAATAAATTCAATTAATGTTTCAAAATAATAATTTAACGTTGCTTTCATGAAATTAAATTTTAACTTATTCTTCAAATATAAAAAAATGTCTTACGTAATTATAAAATGAGACATGGTAAAATATTAGTTGAATAAAAGAATTTGTATTCTAAGAACTTATATAAAAAACACTTTTATCTTAGTATTTGTTTTAGGATAAGCTGAATTGAGATGATTTAAAGGTTATAGATTTTACAAATAAAATACTTTAGAAATAAAATAATGTTAAAATTATGATTATTAATAAGCCACTCATAATATAATATTTTTTCCTATAGGAGTATACTCAAAAACTGTTGACAGACGTTGAAGAATTATAAAAAAATAATTTACATGTTATTATCTGTTAATAAGTAAAGAACAATTTTTTTTAATTTATGATATTTTATATATAACATTATCACTTTATGATATCGAAATCATGACAAGTAATCCGAAAACTTAACCTCTAACAGGATACTTTACAGAATGATAAGTATACTTATACAAGAAAGGTTCCAGTTTCTGGTCAATAGTTTCCGATGAGTAGATCAACAAGAACTTCAGTAAAGCCAAAGAGACTAGGTTAAGGAAGTAAAGATTCTGATCAGTATATTTTACAGAAAAGTTTGGGCAATACTAAGTATCCTGCTAGAGGTTAAGTTTTCGGATTACTTGTCATGAATGTCAAGAAGGAAATCGATTCAGATTAAAAATTTAATATGAAATGGGGGGATTTTAAGGGGGGGTATGGCTTGGTACTGGGGGTACAAATGGGAAGGGGTATTTTTTAGAGGAGGGGTATGGGGTGGTACGGGTCTCGGTCGGAACAGTTATTAAATGGAGAAAGATTTATAGAATAATATTAAGTCTATACATGCTGACGATGCTGCAATTGCAACTTTTGGAGGTACTAGCGAGGATTCTGATTTACAAACTTATGTTATTTATCCTCGCTCTATTAATACAGAGTAGTATATTTAAGTTCTTAGAGCAGCTGTGATAGAAGAACCTTGAATAAGAAATTATACTATTCGTTGATAATCTTTCAATAGACTAGACAATGAAGACAAAGAAGAATTATTAAAAAATTATAATAACTCCAGTGTTCAACGTGCCTTACAGTCCACAGTTTAATGGAATTAAATTCTACTGGGGTATATTAAAAGGGCATTACAATAGGCTACTGCTATGCCACTTGATGCATAACCTACCAATTGATACAATCGACTTCATTAAAAGTTTAGCGAATAGAGTAAACAGCCAGTTAGCTTAGAAGTGCTAAAGAAAGGAGATTGATGCATAAAAATAATTTTAGATTTAAGAAAATGAAAATATAAGTCATATTTAATATTCTTATGAGGGAGCAGGCTTCTTTTTCTTTTCTTCCTCTTGCTGCTTCCCTTCTTTTAAGTTTCTTCTATTGCTGCCAGCTCCGTCATCTATGCTCGTTTATTATGCTGGATGAATATTAAATATAGTCTTTTGCTAACTTCATACTTTATCTGCGACTTTCGTTCCCAGTTAAGTTTGCTCTATTCCTTCATCGAGAATATGATCCATATTTTTCTAAAGAGTTAAGCTTCAAATCTTATATGAAATATAAGGGTCCTTCTGCTGCACTGAAAGCCAGCTTTCCCTATCTTGATTCCTTGTTTGTTTTGTTCTCTGAAGAGATGCTGCTCCTATTTTTATGAGATTATGAATAATTTATTAAAAGTAATCACCTTTGATTGATTCAAGTATGGCAAAGAAATATTTTTCTTTTAGGTAGTTTAATTTACTACTTTTCTTAGTGGGAAGGTACTGCCAAACCTGGGTCATTGATTGCATCATCATATAAATTAGTTACTGAGATTTCTGGATAGTTTAGAATATCTGCAAACTTTACATTTTAGTTTACAATGCTTTCTTTTCTTCACATATTATTGCTCGTCAAAATGAAATTTTCTTACTTTTCATCATTAGCTGAAACAAATCAACAGCATAATTAAGATTAAATAAAATTACTTCTTTATCTTGTGCACGTAGTAGCAATGCAGATACTCCTTGTTTTTAAATCTTTGAATCAATTCTTGTGCTTGTACTCTTTTCATTGCATCATTCATTGACTCCGTCTTGTTTACAGATATAAGAATGATATATAAATATAAGTTTATTGATTTCAATTATATAACTGTATAAAAATTACTATTAAATATTGGCATCCTATAGGAGGTTAACCTCTAAGAAGTATATGAAGAAGGTTTTGAGAACTGGTTTCAAGTTTGAGAGATTGACATAAATTTCTACTGTTATAGTTTTCATATTATTTAATTTAAATTGGCATATACTTAATCAGAGCTTTATTTATAGTTAGTACGTAATAATCAGCTCAAATCACAAAATACCTTTTAAAGCAGTTCGTACTTTACAGTAACCATCTTATTATTTATTATAATATAGAAGTTTCCTCAATTATATTCAGAGCTAAAATCGTCCCATTGGACTCTTATTTCTTTACTAATAAATTATAACCTCCAAATTAAGAGATGAGATAATAACTTGAAAGGTAAATTAAAATTAGAGATCAAAATTTAATTAGAGATCTCTATTATATAATCAGTATTAAATATGAGTGAGTGATACATATATTTGCGAAAAAAAAACATTAGTTTTAGTTAGTTAGTTTAATTTTCATATATGTCTACCGTATATTCCTGGCCTCTCACTAATAACCCTGTAGCATTAGGCACGGGTCCGGCACTGTGAGTTGGTCAGTGAAAGTGGTTCTGAATTATATTTTTTGATTTTGTCTGGTATGATCTTGATTCCGAGGTTTGATTCAGTCTCGAGTTGCTCTGGTTCAGTGATGGATCTGTATCTGTTCTTGTCGAGTCTCTTCACTTAGTAATCAAAGTACTGCATCTTCGGCGCCAGTGTTTGTCTTGTGCGGGAGTAGCACTAGCTTGTTCCAGGGGTGCAAGTCCCTCGCACTTTACTACATCAGGACGGTATAGTGTAGTTGCTCCAAGGATTCCAAGTCACTCACTCATATTTAATACTTAACCTCCAAATTAAACTTCTAAAACTTTAAAGATTTATATTATCTTTGAATTATAGAGGCAGTTTATTAATTTAAAAATCAAATTAAAATGAGCTATAACATTTGAGAAAATCAACAACACTCCCATCCAATTACACGAGACTTACCTTTGGTAATTATAAAAGTGTGAAAGCTGTGAGATGAACTCTCATAAAGAACTGCCAGAGATATAAGTTATTAAAATAAAAATTATCAATTTAAAATAAATTGCAAACAAGTGTGTGGGAGACATAGAGGAGGAGATAGGAAATAATGAAATTCCTATACAAACTGAAGAAGTAGAAGTGTATCTTCGTGAGAAGTGTGAGATAGATTTACTCATGAATCTAGCTGGTACAGTTATTTGAATGTAAAAAAGGAAGCTAAACCTTCAATATACTTAAGGCATGACAAATTTGATGAAAAGTATAATTGCTTTGAGTGCCAGAGGTATTACTCTATTACAAGAGACTTAAAGAAGCATTTCTTTAAAGCCCAGAAGAAAAATTTAGAGGCTCAAGATTAAGACACTCAACTGTAGTTGCTTAACAAAATAAAAACAAGATAACCTCTTTAAGTTGCAGAACTTGAGCTAGCAAGAGAATCAGATCATGCTAGAATAACGCGCTACCTCTTATCCTCTGAAATCACTTAAATCATGATCAAAGTATAATATAAGAACATTCCAGTACTTGCATAGATTGATTTAGATGTTTCTCTCTAAAGCTACTTAATTCTAGAGTACTTGTTTAACAAGAAAGTTATCAAGGATCATCAATACGCTTATAAAGTATATCCTTTCAACTAACTCCTTAGTGATGATAAATTTTAGATGATTACTTGCGAGTATCAAATTCTCACTCAAGCAAAGTTTAAAGAGTGCAGATACTTAATAAAATTAAATGCTTTTATCTTGCAAAAGATCATGTAGCTTTCATACTCCCACTCTTTGAAATGAATTTCAGAGATTTTATATCAGATCAAAGAAATCTTAGTAAGCTTGCATAAAAAGCAACCTAAACAATACAAGGAATCAATTAGCTTCATTAGTTAGGCTTTTTACAAGAGATCTCAAGCATAAGAATATAATATCGAACTTTCACCAATAAGAGTGACGATTTTTTATTCAAAAGAGCCTTAAGAGTGGAAGTATCAAAGCTTGGAAGTGTTATGTGAACTCGATGCTATTATCTAGAAAGATAATACTGGAGAAATAGAAACTTTTAGTGGAGTGGGATATGTTTACTTTAGCAGTTATAATAATAGAATCCCCAACATCCATTACAGCTGGCAAAGTTTTATCAATAATTATTAACAAATAATATCAATAAATGCTCAGCAATCATAAACATAATGATTTTTAGTTAATAATTGTACAATAAAACATATATTACACATTTGTTGAACCGTCGGCACTTTTTAAAAAGTGCCGACGGTTGCTGCTAAATATTAAATTTTGCAAAAAATTATATGATTTAATTATTAAACTATTATTAAAACACAATTATAGTTAACTAAGTTCAGGATTCAAAATTCCTAATAGTTATTACAAATCCTTAAAGAAGTATATTGACCTGTAAAGAATAGTTAAAATGTTATAAAATGAGTTATTAATAATAATTGCCTGGAATATTATTCTTTAAAATAGAATTCATATTAATATACATAATCTTATAAGATTGTTATAGATCCTAAAGGATTTAAAAAATTTATTTGGATAAATGAATCCTTAATCCTCATAATTCTGATAAAAAAGCAATTACATTTAAGGTATCATTATATTAAACAAACTGAATAATTATGAAAAACGCAGCAACCGTCGGCACTTTTCAAAAACTGCCGACGGTTGAAAAATAAAGCTAATTATATTAAAAATTATTATATTAATCGTATATTACTCAAGATCATTTCACTTAATATTAAACAAAGTATGACTCTAAATATAAATGATTATAAGTTTTACAAACGTTATGGTTTTTATAGAATGCAATATGCCTAGTAACGATTACTACGTTGCAAGGTGGGAGAAAAATGATAAGCAAAAAATAAAACAGTTTATATAGATAAAAATAAGAGTCTTTTAATCCATAATAAATGGCAAAGTCAATAATAATTAAACCTTACTCACAAGCAGAGATATAGATGAAGCATATAGAATTTTTGTTAACTAAAATAAACTTTAGACCTTCAACACATTATCCAAAAGTGCATTTTAAGTTATTAAATTTAGTACATTTACTAGATGTTTCACTTTAAAACATATTAATAACCCTAAATTCTAATAAATTCCCAACAAATAAAAGCTTTTATAAACCTAATTAAGGAGTTATTAAGCGAGTATAATTAAAATGTGGAGACTGTTAAAATAATATCAAAAATGAGATAAAATATAATTATCATCATCTCAATATGCATGAGTTAAGATCCAACCGTCCTACTTTTCATATTTTTGGATAGACCTTATTTAAATTTAATTAACTAATCAACTTACTAAAAATGGATTTTTTGCTTTTTTTCATCTTTTCTGATTTTTTTATTTTTGTTTATCGATCAAGTAGATGCTGTAGCTGATCTTCAAGTTTTTTCATAATTTTCATAGATATTTTCAGGGAATCTTCAGGGTATCTTCAGGATATCTTCCTCCAAAATTTTAAAGTTGGAGAGTGTGGAGTGTGTGGAGTCCAGCATCAACAAAAACAGTAGTAATAGCACGAATATTCTCAAAATCAATCATTATTATGAGTCTGGGATTTTTTCAAAAACATCTTGTTTTACTAAAATTCATCGATGTGATGCCTAATGTTGAAGATGATGTTGATGAAAACAAAGAAAAAATTAGTGATCTAAAATTTTGAAATTTTCTAGAATTTCAACCAGACTCATAATAATGATTGATTTTGAGAATATTCGTGCTATTTCTACTGTTTTTGTTGATGCTGGACTCCACCACTCCACACTCTCCACACTTTAAAATTTTGGAGGAAGATATCCTGAAGATACCCTGAAGATTCCCTGAAAATATCTATTAAAATTATGAAAAAACTTGAAGATCAGTTACAGCATCTACTTGATTGATAAACAAAAATAAAAAAAATTAGAAAAGATGATAAAAAAGCAAAAAATCCATTTTTAGTAAGTTGATTAGTTAATTAAATTTAAATAAGGATTACTCAAACTTAATTCAAATTATTTACTGTTGGATCTTAACTCATGCATATTGAGATGATGATAATTATATTTTATCTCATTTTTGATATTATTTTAACAGTCTCCACATTTTAATTATACTCGCTTAATATTAATACACTTACACTTCTATGTTAAATATTAGTAAATTTCATAAAATAAAGTCATACCTTCTAAGCCAAACTAATAAAAATATGAGGCTAAAAAAATCTTTGAGATTATTTAAACTGTTTTGTTTTGTTTATGCCAAATATTAGCAACCATTAGGTAACTAATTTATTCTTTCTATCAATAAAGACCATCTTGCTTTAAACTTGAGATATTCTATCTCGCCAAAGGTTTTACTGAATTATTTCTTTAATTTAATCGATAAGCATTTAATTAAATAAGATCTTTAGCTTAATTAATAATTCAAAACTTAGTATTTTTTTATCGATGGTTTGGTCTTATTTCAGAGTCAACATCGTCAATCTGATGAGGGCTTATCCTAACTTATTAAAACTATCTGACGAGGGCTGATCCTAATTATTTAAGATTCAACTTTAGACCTCTCAGTAAGATTTTAATTAATAAATTTAGGTACTCTTTGTTTTGGTCACTCATTAAATTTTTGTCATAGAGTATCTTCAAAATCATTTACTCTTTATTTATTTGGTTTCTTAATTTTTGATTTTTATACTTTCAAGTGCTGAATAAACTATAAAAGTATAGTTTAGCAAAATATAAGCAAATAATCACAAATTGAGCTTAACCAACTTTGATGACTTCAACTTCAAAGTGAATTGTTAGGTGCTTTATTAATTGTGAAGTGGTATATTTACCCAAAACTCTTAGCAACAAAACTTATATAAGTATCCACCTTTATTCTTTAAATAGGAAAACCTTCCCTATTTTCTTGAATGTGTCTCTGTTTTATTTTTTTTGTTGTTGTCATATTTATATCCAAAATATTGCAACTATAGCTAGTAATAGATATTGACCTAAATCTTTTTTCTATGATGGCGTAATATTACTTTGGTTTTCATATTCATAATCTTGACACTCTCTTCAGAAAAGTTTAAAAATATAATTTTATTATTTTCTACGAACAGCTTGAAACTTGAATAACAGGTGAGTAATAGTTATTTCAATGCTACTTAAAGATTTCAGTCTATATCTAATCTCTTTTAGTTTGCCTTTCCATTTACTTATTAATAATATATAAAACATACTTTTGCTATTTAATGATAAATCTCCAAAAGAGGACTCAAATTTGAAAAATATATTAGAATTAACTTTAAATAATTATATGGCACCTTTATACATCCTAAAATAATAATTTAGTTACTATAAAAATTCAGAAAACTTAAATATAAAAAATCTCTAATTATTTACTAAATTTATGTTCTAATTAGTTGTAATAGTAAATTTCCGTTCCTTTAGATAGTTTGCTGATATTTAAAGAAAAAATCCCAAAAACCATTTATAAAAATGAATAATACCTAAAAGATTTAAAAAAAAAAATTGATCAATAAAAAGATTTTCATCTAATAAGAGGAAGGCTTTAGTCGGGATCAAATCTTATTAAGAAATGTGAAGCTTATTCTGGATAGCCTAAATTAAATAATAATTATTTAAATAAAAAAGGGAAAGTAAATAAAACGAATATAATTGCAAACAAATAAATTCCTAAATTCCAACTAGTCAATCAGAAGGCTATTAAGCAGTAAAATTGAATGGTATATTTATCCCAAGCTCCAATGTGAGTAGCAAATCTCTTAACTTTTATAGGTAGCATGTTCATGCCACCATTATATCTTTGTACAATAATTTTCCTAAGAGATTTTTTAACAAAAAAAGAACCCTCATTTTAATTAAATCAAAAGAGAAAGAATTTATTTTGAATATTGTGCCTTTTTCTCAGAACTTAATTTGAAGCATGTTTTGGATAAAGTAAAAGTGGATAGTAACCTTAAAAAAGTCTTCAAAATTTTATGATGAAGTGAATGAATTTCTAGATCGTAATTACTTTAAGAGTTCTTGGCATAGGCACAAATACTTGAAAACGGTATTCAGCTGATATTAGACTACGATATCTGGAACACATAAACCCCAATACGTATGTACACATAGAATTTGTAAGTTGATAAAAAGTTTTAAGTATATCGATAAATAAGGAAATTTAAAAGGACAGAATTTAACTTAATTTGAGGAAGCCGATCTCGAGAATGCAAGTACGGTGAAAATGGGAAAAATTTCATGATTTTATTTTGAGGCCATACTTACCAGTCTTATAGAGTTTGACATGCTGATCAAGAATATATGGGGTTTGTACCCTGTTGACCGATTAGGTGCAAAGTTTCACCGTTCACACTATTTGTGAGAGGGTACGGTTTTACCTCCACATTTGAATTAAGTTTGATTTTTATTAATTAATAATTACTACTTTAATAATTAAACTAATAATGGAAATCAAAGGTGAACAATTTACAATGCCTATCGCACTTTCTTTATTACCAACGCACCTCGCACCCACTCCACTAACTTCACTGCGCTTTGTGTGCACTTTGAACAACAGCTCGAGTTCTATCGATTCATGTTCTCCATTTTTGTAAACGCACTTTTTTCAATTTTTCGCACTTATTTAAGCGCTATTTATTTACACTGATGTTTGTTACACTCAATTGCCTATTAAACTAAGGTATTGTAACAAACATTTCACTTGCACATTTATCTGTAATTGATCTTATTTCACTCTCACACTTTATAGGGTGCTTAAATTCACTATATACAAATTAACTAGGTGCTTAAGGCACTTTAGCTTAATATTCTACACTGCAAAGTTTAGATTATTTAATATTTTTATATAGATCATATATTAGCTTTATTTAGAATCAAACATATTTATAAGGGTGCTTTATTAATAATAATTCAAGTTAGTTTAATTAAAGATTAAAATATTGCTAATTTAGTGGAATTTCCACTACTTTTGCGAAGATTATCAATTTATGGTAAGATAATGGAATAAAAGTTAAATATATTAGAAGATATGGATTATAAGAGAATAAAAGAAGATTTTTTAGTTAATTATTTTTAGGGAAAAATTAAATTAAAATAAATGAAAATAAAATAATTAAAAATAAATTTAGCAAATAAAGTAAGTATAATGCTTATTACTAAGCTCCAGTTATTAAAAAAAATGGGGTTTTGTTTTGATTTTCAATAAAAAAATCATTTTTATCTTTTTCCAGAATCATAGTTTTTATTTGAATATTAAATTCAATTTATTTTTTAACATTTCCTGGATTATTTTAAACTCATAGAGAACCATTTTATTTTTCCCAACTTTATATTTTAGTCCCAGACTAATACTCATACTTTTTATTTGAAAAAAAACACTTTACAATTCCAAATTCTCATTTTTATCTTTATGAGAAACCATTTTTCTCATTTTCTCTCTTTATTTTAAATCCTAGAGTCCCAGACTCTTTTTTATATTTATTTCTCTCCCGGGGGCTTCTCTCCAAAGTAGTAATTTTTATTTTTCATTTCGTAAGTTCACAGTTTCACATTTCACATTTATATCATTTTTAGCCCCCGAAATTATTTAATTTTTTCTCGAATTTATAGACTTTTTTTACCACAAGTAATTTGAATATTGGATTTATTCATCCATTAAAATTGTGGATTTAATTCTAGTAAAAATCATGATAATAATAAATAAATAAATAATTAATTAATTTTCAAAATGAAAAAATTACTTTTACAACTTTTATACTTTATAATTTTTTAACTTAATAAACTTATTTTTTCTTAATATTTTTTATTCAAATATAACTGGAGATTATTTTTATATTCATTTTCTTTATTTATTATTTAAATTTAAATTCAGATTTATTTCTATAGTATAATTTTAGCAATGATATTGATAATTAAAATTAAATTATTAACTTATTAATCTTTTTATTGATTTTTCTCTTTAATTTGAATTTATAATTTAGCCTTAGATTATTATTAATTTTATATACTTTGATAAATAATTTACATAATATTTATACTATAATAGGGCAAATTTAATAAGAATTTATTATAAGTTAATGAGATTTTAATTTAGATTAGTTAAATAAGGAAAGTATTTATTTTTAATTAAGTGCAATAAATGCAGAAATTTATCTTATAAGCTTAGCATTATATTCTTAATTAATTTAGCTGAAGCAAAGATAAATTAAACTTAATTTTATTTTTATAGTTAACAAAGTTAACATGTATTTAAAACTCATTAAAATAGCCTAAAATAATATTTAAATATATAAATAATTTGATTTTAAATTATAAGTATAGGCTATTTTAATTAAAATCCGCCAGATCTCTAAGTTAATTTCTAAGCAATTGTTTGATAATCCTATATTATATTGTAAATTTGGCCATTATTTACAAGGATTTTTTAATCAAACAATATGCCCAGCATATTACACCCAGCACATCAAGGCGGATTTTTTAGGATTTATGCATGAACCCTAGAAGCTAATTATAATATAAATACAAATTAATTTAAATAAAATAGCTAAATTAATAGCTTTAAAACATTAGATTTCAAATGAAATCACACACAAATTAAGCTTAAAATATATAGCTATATAAAAGCTATTTTTAGGGACTAAGGGTTTTGGGGAGAAATATTTTGATTTTAAATTTAATTTAATTTTCATTTTGTAAGGGTCTGAAGTTATCATTAATAACTTTAATGATTTTGATTTCTACTAAGTTTATTTTTAATTAGTCTTTCTGTGAAATACACAAGCGAGTATTCCAAGGAACTCTATCAGAACTAACAGTTGAAAAGTTGTAAGAAAAATCATTGTATTTTATTCATTTTTGAGAAATCATATTTTTTGTTTTGTTTTATTTTATTATTATAATTTTATTTTTCATTCTTAAATTTATAAATGTAGGTTCAAAATCGAATATTCAAATTTATAGTTTGAATGAAAATTGATAAATAGAATAAATTTGAATGTAAAATATAATTTTATCATAATAAAAAATAAATTTAAAAGGAAATGTTTGTTACTTTAGGTATATTTTATTTTTATATTTATAACTTATGTTTTTAATAACTTGCTTTTATTTTATCTTTTTCTATTATTATTTTAGTTTTTAATCTTATTTATATTTAATTTATGCTTTATTAATAATAAATTGGTTCTCCTTATTGATAGATATAGTTATTAATGTCTTTATTTTAGAACTTCTCTTTAATTTATATTCAAATTAATTGCCTATTTATTTTAATTTAATTTAGTCTTGTCGATAATTATAGAATAAAAATAGCATCTTGAAATTCTCTATATTTTTGCAAGAAATGATAAATACTTGGTTAAAAGTATATTTAGTAACAAAGAGTAGCATGTATAAATTTATCTATAACAAACAATGAAAATTAAAGGAATAAATTTCTATTAGTGAATTTAATTTAATAAGTCTATTTGTTTTTCTTGTGTATCAATTTGCTATTAATTTCAATTAAAATTAGTTATTTGAGTAAAGAATTTAGCTTGAACTATTTTCGATTTATTTTAAAGCCCTTTATATATATTCTTAATTCATAAGTCTTTCAAAGATATAGAATCCAGGGCAGCTGTTAGTACATGATAAAAGCAGCGTCTAACTAAATTTTAATTAATTCTGCTTATATTCATTCCTAATTCTTTCATAAAAGCTGCCCAATAACCTCTATAATAAATGTCAATTTTACAATAAATTTTACTTTGATTAAGCCCTAGTATTGAAGGGATTAAAATCTCTATTTTTAATCCACGAATACATTAATTCAACTGGTGCAATTCTATAGTGATAAGGCCCTAAAAACATTATTGGCAAAGCCAAATCAAGGTACTTATTCATAATACTTTGTGATCTGTGATAAGGTGCATTATCAAGTAAAATTAAAGTATTTTCTCTCCAACTAGTATCAACTGAATCCAATACATTAACTAGTTTACATAAAAAGTACATAAATGAGTGCTAGTTAGTTCTTCCATGATTTACTGTATAGTACAGCTCTCCTGTACTTGCAACTCCAATAATTAAATTCATTTATTTTAGTCTCTGTGAATTTGTAACTCGATTTTTTACATAAGGGGCAGTCCAACCTCTGTGTCTTTAATCTGTTTAGTTAAGAGTTGATTCATCAATATTGATAATTCTTCTACCCTTACTTAAGTGTTCCACGAATTACTGGGCTGCATACTATCTTTATAACTTACTACTGTTGCTATTATGCAAAGTTGAAATCTACTTTATTTATTTATAAGTCATCATTAATTCATTTTTCAAGAATCTTCTAATCATTTACTTGCTACACCTTAACTATATATTCTTCTGTAAACTTTGCTGTATATCAGAAACCTGCACTGGTTAAGTGTTATACATTAACATATTAACGATATGAGTGCGTGCTCTGCTATGCAATTTCTTATACTTGCTTCTATTGATTTATTTTAGATTCCAGAATTAAGCTTTCTTAACTGGGCTTCTTAAGTACCTTCTTAATTTATAGTGTGAAATGCCAAGTCTATCCATTATTTAGAAATAAGTTAACTTTTCTGAAACTCTTAATCTAAGTGATTCCTCTGCAAGTTTAAGTTCTTTCTCTTACAATTATTTCTCTTTCCTTAATTACTTTTGTAGTCTACGAGGAACTATTGCATCCAATTGTGTGTGCTAACCAAAAATTGGAATTTAATCTTTGACTTTATGATTTTCAATAACTTTAGCTTCTAGAGCTTTAAAATCAAAATCTTAAGCACTATCCATCATACTCTAGGGTTCTAAATCCGATTTCTTATACTCAGTGTAAAGCTTTAGCACTAGCTAACCAAGAGTCTAAATTTAACTATCATTAAGTAATGATTCTTTGGCTCCTTTTTTAATACTTTCTCTATACTTTTCTTTTGGATCTATGATAAATCCATCGATTTCAAACTCTGAAATTTCATCTCGAATTTCATTGAATAATTAAATCATATCCTTTTCACTCACTTCCTCTATACTCACATCTGCAAGAGTTATGTTCCTCTAGTAAAGCATATTAGTTGTTAAGTATTCTGCATAATCTTTAGAATCTTCAGAACCACTAGAAGAGCTCTGCTCTTCACTTGAACTATTGCCATCATAATCTTTATCTTCTAACCTAAAGAATTCTGACAGTCTAGACTGTCGTTTTTTAGAATATTATTCCATCAATGGATTCTTAAATTTAATTATAATGAATTGTGTTGGTGCTGGTAGGAATTCCGCTAGCGGAAATTGGATCGTGCTGGTACGATTTCATTATTATGAAAAGCACTCTCTGATTTTAGTAACGGTAGTGTCTTCCTGAATCAAAATTGGCCTATATAAAATGGTTTAAGGCACCTTAATTTTAAAGTTTAATGAACCAATAGTAACTTACTGGTATCAATGTTTCAGAACTCGCCCAGAAGTGCAAAAGTAAGAAAGAGCTATACAACTTTCTTGCCCAAGACTGCCACGCTTTCTTACCAAAAGCGGACTCCACCAACATTTATTTCCTTAAGTAAATCATAAGAGCAGAGAAAGACGTAAACCCTAGCTTAACCCTGTAACTGTTAATATAGTACGTAAGAAGAGACGCAGTTAAGGTGCCAGCAGTGCCTCAAATCGATGGACTTACAGTTCAAGACTTTCTCGATTATGCAAGAGGGTCTTCAAGACTGCTGCAATACTTGCCTGAAGAACGAGATTGGGTCCACCTTGACAGATAATGGATCTGCGATTTGCTCTTCACCTTAGACACCGACGGTGTCTCCCAGATGATTCATGATGCAATGCTCTAACGAAGAGAAAAGCTCGAGTAAAATAGATATCTCGTTATAGAAATGAGACCCGAGGTCGTGGACGCTCTCAGCAGATGCCTTAACTTTAGCAGTAAGTTTACTCTCTCTTAATTTCTTGTGTAGCTGAGCGAGGTAAGGCTGTGAATCTCGATAAGGATTCATCTAAAAGAAAGAGAACCTGTGAATAGTTAGAGGAGGTAAAGGATTATGAAGATGCTTTGAAATAAGATAAGCAAGAATTCTTGCAGTAAACTAAAAAGTTGAAGCAATAACATGATAATATGGACAGTGAGTTGCTTGACTTACGCAAGATGAAAGAGTAGTTTATGCAAGATGGTAACCTGTAGAACATGCAAAATCAATCTCCAAACATGGGACAATGAGTGCTGCTGCTTCTATTCCTCCACGATTCTCTATATGCTATTAATAGCAAAAACATGAATATGGTGAATTTCTTAAAAAAATTAAGATAAATCTCATATTCTTAATCTTGGTTTTCTCTCTGAATTTCTATGGTTTATGTCGCTTTTAAAGTGCCTTCTCTCACTCGAGGCTGCCTTCAACCATCTTTCCATTGTCTCTTCACTCTCTGGCAGCTCTGTATAAGTGCAAGTGAATGTTTTATCTCTAGCACTGCGACGAGTAACCAACTCTCAAGTCTTATTTTATTCTTTGATTAATTCAAGCTTCTGTTAACCTTTCAATAATCTTCTCTTTGAACTTGCAGAACTGCTTTTGCTTTTGGATCTCTCTCTGCTTTGAGCCTTAGTAATTTCATGCTGCTACCGCTTTAAACTCCTGTGCACCAATTGCTATACCTGCTCGAATGGTTTATCTTGATGCACAGGGTTTTAACTCATCTTCTATTCAATAAGCTCTATGAGAGAAGGTTAATAAAAACCCAACTTACTTTATTCACCTTATTCTTCAATTTATTAAGGCCCCTTTTCTTCTTCAAGATTATCTTGCTTCACTACTGCTGCTGGGTTGCTTGCTTCACTGTAAGCTTTCTCAGTGAGAGATACAATATGTTTAACGATTTCTCTTACAATATTATCTTGCTCCTATTCGTTTGAAAGCTCTGCAGAAATTTATTCTTAAGGCACCTGGTTTTATTCAAGAAAATTTTCCATTGCTTCTAATCGATTTTATAAAATTGATTATACTTAATTGTGCTTGCTAGCAAGTATAAGCTCTATTTCTTTCTTTTCAACTATAAGCAGCTGCTCTGCACTATCTTTAGAAGCTTGCTTATATAATACTCGCTGCCACCTGCCTTTAGTGTTAAGTCTCCCAATTTTACCAATGATTTATTCTTCAGATCTTTGTGAGAAAACATCAGCAATGATTAAATATGAACCACCATTTTAATCGATTTCATCATTAGTTTAGATATCTGTTCCTCTCCCCTGTGGCTCGTTGAGCAAGTAAACCCCGTAGTTTTTGCTTGCATTTCTCATTAAATACCTGCCTTCAAGCACAGATTCAATTGCAGTCGCTTAGGAGTGGTTGAAACTAATGAAATCAAAATCGGATTTCTTTAAACCTATTTCAATAGCACTGTAATTTGTTGAAGCCACTATTAAAACTGGTGAAACAGCTACTTAATCCTTTATGATTTCCTTGATTCTTTGTAAGTAATCTCCTTGATTTGAACTTATGAGCAAGTCTGATAACTAAGTTTTCTTATCTCCTTACAGTTTATCAAGGGTAGGGAATACTACAGGTGTGCTATGCAAAGCTAAACTAAGACAATTTTCTTCACCTTGAGAAAGATGGCTTCCTGAAAATCCAATAATACTTCTTGCTTGCTTGTAAAAATTTAGCTGGTTTATAATGTTGTCAGCAGAGCCATCGAAGAGAATCCAGTCGTATTCATCAATAAGCACGATGCTATCGTGCCACACACTCATGAATTTAGCAGCCTTCATTTGTTTCTTGAGTTGCGGTTGAGTGAAAAAATAAATGCCTGTACTTTTTGCAAAGAAATTATGGTTTGAATCAAGTTCCATTGCACTAATAACTTTTTGAAATTTTTGATAATCTCTCTGCACTAAGTGCTCATTCTTGCCAACTATGATTACGGATAGCTTCGTTTTAAGAGCTATAAGAATGGCTAACGCAACGCAGATCAAGGTCTTGCCATTACCAATACCAAAATGTATTAAATGGTTTGCGTGCAAGTTTTCGCAAATATAGTTAATGCACAAAATTTGAGAACTATATAACTTAAAGCCAAGATTTTGCTGCAGCTTTTCTAAGTCACTACTCACACTTAACCTTTCATTCTGTGGCTTTGAATTGAAAGCACGAGCTAGTGAGTGCGAGTTATTAGCGTTCTCAAAGAGTTGAAGTAAGTCTACAATAGTTTTATCAGAGAAAGCTTCCATATTTTTGGGTAAGTGTAAAATTCTTTGAATTTCAGAGCAGTCGCCATTAAGGCAATTTTCAATAATGCTGTTGCTCACACTCACATTCTTTTCAATTTAAGCTTCTATGATTTGCTGCTGAAGCTTCTTGAACTGCTCTACTTTTCCTACCCACTACTCGTCTCTGCTCTGCAGCCTTTATGCAAGGCCTTTCATAAAGTAAACCATAGTTTTTGAATCAATAACCTCTTACTTTTGTAAGAAAGTAGCCCTAGTAATTGATATATAATCTTTGAGTGCTTCAACTGTAGGAGAGCAAGAGAGAGCACAAATTCTTACGAAGTACTCTGTGTATTCTACAGGTATGTCTCTTATTAAGTGCAAGCCACAGTCTTGCTTGAGTAGAGTCATGAAAGGCACATTCAAGATAAAGAATGAAGTAGGTATTAGCTTTTAAACTTGAGAGTCGACTGCGAATGATTACCAAGTTTAACCCATTAATTGTATAATATAGGGGAGATTAGAATCCAATTTCTGCACTGGTGCAAGCTGTTTAGTGAATGCTGCAACTGAATTAAAGAATACAAAGTTCGCTAAACCTAGAGCTTGTCTCGTATTAGGTGAGCGAATTAATAATAAGATTGATTCTTGAATTAATTCATCTTCGATTTATACTCTTTCTCCCATGTAATAACCAAGAGCAGCTAAAAAGATACGTGGCTTTGAGTCTTCATCTAAATTATTATTGCTCTAAATTAAATCCACGAGCAATGAGAACAAGTTCTCGCTTAGTTTCTGGTCACTAACGTTCTCAAAATTGCTTAGGAAGGAGAAAAGTGACTGGGTGTTTCGAGTAACTATTTCTTGCAAAATGCAAGTCCTTTAATAATATTTAGAATTCTTGAAACTTTCGAAGTGCTTTATGAGATTCTCATGGCCAATGATCGAGCCATAGTTAATAAAGAGTTGAGGTAAGGGTTCTTTATTTTGATTTTAATCACTTGCAAAGTTGAGATTCGTAGCTTATTCACTCTCCTTAATCTCTTCGATAGCAGCAGTAACATCTAGAGGCTATGATACCACTGATTTACTCTAATGGCTGTGCTTGATCTTCTTTGGCTTTTTGTTATTTATATACTTTCTCACATACTACTTAAAATCAAAAGTTTTATTATATGCTGCAAAATCCGCCTGCTACAGCAGCATTTTCAAGTTATAGTTATTTTATTGCAGAAATTCTTTAGCGCGGTTGATTTTATCGCTGTCTTGCGCATTTTAATACTCACACTTAATGCCCTTGGCTTTAAAATTTTCTTCAAAATTTCCATTGGCTTGATGATTTTCAAAAATCCAATTGAGTTTGACTAATCGGGTGCCTCCTGCGGCACTTGCAAATTGTTTATACCTTTTAAATAGAAGATAATATCGAAGATTTAAGCTTACCAGCACTCGCATTCAAAAGTTATTGAAGGTTGATTTCAGAGGTTTTCTAAAATCCAGTGGCTGGATTCATCTGATTTATGCTTAATTTTAATGATTAATTCGACTGTATTTTACTATTAAACCACTGGATTATTAAAATTTTGACTTGATTATTGATCCTTAACTATATGAAAAAACACTCTTTTGCTTATATCCTCCGGATTTATGGCTGACTCACTGCCAAACCAAGACAAATAATGATTATTCACTATAACTCATTAAAACGAGTAGCTTAGAGTTGCCTGGAGGTGGGTGGTTGAAGAGCTGTGATAAATTTTAGGACTTTTCAAGATGGGCCAAACCCAAAATTGGCTTTTTGAAAAAATGTCGAAATCCGCGGCAATTTTCAAAATTCAAATCTTTCCCCGTCCATAACTGAATAATGATCAGTAGAAATGTGAAGACGATAATATAAAGAAGTTAATGGCACCCGAAATCGAAAATTTGGGTCTTCAGTTTTGACACTCAAAAATGCTTTTTGACTTAAGCCAAAGCACTGGATTATAGGGGTCAGGCCGGTATAATAGTATACCAATGTTGAAAAATCTCGAGAATGGCCCCTACAACCTACTGGATTTCAAACTGCTCTGAACTTAAAATTAAAAATCACACCAATCTAATCATATTAATCTAATCATATTCATACTTTGTAAGAGCCGTGATAGTGCCAGCCCTTCTTTTTGCATTCTCGAGATCGGCTCCCTCAAATTAAGTTAAATTCTGTCCTTTTAAATTTCCTTATTTATCGATATACTTAAAACTTTTTATCAACTTACAAATTCTATGTGTACATACGTATTGGGGTTTATAAATTAAAATATCAAATAAAATATTTTAATTTTCCATTTAAATTGATTACATTAAATATAATAATTTTAATATAATATTATGGCTAATATAAACCCCAATACGTATGTACACATAGAATTTGTAAGTTGATAAAAAGTTTTAAGTATATCGATAAATAAGGAAATTTAAAAGGACAGAATTTAACTTAATTTGAGGGAGCCGATCTCGAGAATGCAAAAAGAAGGGCTGGCACTATCACGGCTCTTACAAAGTATGAATATGATTAGATTAATATGATTAGATTGGTGTGATTTTTAATTTTAAGTTCAGAGCAGTTTGAAATCCAGTAGGTTGTCGGGGCCGTTCTCGAGATTTTTCAACATTGGTATACTATTATACCGGTCTGACCCCTATAATCCAGTGCTTTGGCTTAAGCCAAAAAGCATTTTTTAGGGTCAAAACTGAAGACCCAAATTTTCGATTTCGGGTGCCATTAACTTCTAGATATTCTCGTCTTCACATTTCTACTGGCCATTATTCAGTTATGGACGGGGAAAGGTTTGAATTTCGAAAGTTGCCGCGGATTTCGACATTTTTCAAAAAGCCAATTTTGGGTTTTGCCCATCTTGAAAATTCCTAAAATATATCACAGCTCTTCAACCACCCACCTCCAGGCAACTCTAAGCTACTCGTTTAATGAGTTATAGTGAATAATCATTATTTGTCTTGGTTTGGCAGTGAGCCAGCCATAAATCCGGAGGATATAAGCAAAAGAGTGTTTTTTCATATAGTTAAGGATCAATAATCCAGTTGAAATTTTAATAATCCAGTGGTTTAATAGTAAAATCCAGTCGAATTAATCATTAAAATTAAGCATAAATCAGATGAATCCAGCCACTGGATTTTAGAAAACCTCTGAAATCAGCCTTCAATAACTTTTGAATGCGAGTGCTGGTAAGCTTAAATCTTGGATATTATCTTCTATTTAAAAGGTATAAACGATTTGCAAGTGCCGCAGGAGGCACCCGATTAGTCAAACTCAGATTGGATTTTTGAAAATCATCAAGCCAATGGAAATTTTGAAGAAAATTTTAAAGCCAAGGGCATTAAGTGTGAGTATTAAAATGCGCAAGACAGCGATAAAATCAACCGCGCTAAAGAATTTCTGCAATAAAATAACTATAACTTGAAAATGCTGCTGTAGCAGGCGGATTTTGCAGCATATAATAAAACTTTTGATTTTAAGTAGTATGTGAGAAAGTATATAAATAACAAAAAGCCAAAGAAGA